>PVKC010001823.1:0-28595 GCA_004027635.1 Crocidura indochinensis
GGGGCCTGAGTCACTGAGGAGGAATGAAGGGAGGTGGGAGCTTCCCAGGGACAAGCTCTGGGAATTTCTCAAGGCCTGGCCTAGTGACATGCATGTGGCTAGGTAGAAACAAAGGAGGACTTGGAGACGCACTGCCTCCCAACCTGGGTCCTAACCAGCTGCAAGAGGGTAGACAGGTGACTCCCCAGGCATTGAGGTTTACAATATCCACCCTGAGTCAGAGCTGCTTGCACCTACTTTTACTGAGCTTAGAGGCTGGAGAGTTTTTGGAAAGTCTCCAGGTAGCATTGACACCAGAAAGAGCTGGGGTGGGGGGGGTGGTGTTCTCAGGTACATCAGGCAGCTCCCAACCTGACTCATGACCTGGTAGCAGGGTGCTTGCATGCTGGAGGGGTGAACACCAATATCTTCTCTAGGACTCCAGAGACTGCAAAGCAAGTCTGACGATGAGAAACTCTCAAGAGCATTTCCTTGCATCTCTTCCTTGCCTTACTACTGCCTGCCCAGGCCTGTATATGTTTGAGAATGTCCCAGGCTTCCTGGATGCAGATGCAGAAGAGTTTTTAGAAAGGAAGCAGGAGAGACAAATCCCAAGCACAGAGAGTTGGAGCTATGGGGCCTTAAAGGGAAGCTTTGGCAGGGCAGCCTTCTGGGGGCAGTGCCTCAACCCAACTTCTGAGCATTGCCCCATCCTGCTGAGACTTCAACTTCCATCTCAGGTTCCAGGGAGCCTGGAACTTCAACCACAGTCTGACTGGGTGCCACCATCTCTCCAATGGTTACCACATCTTTTCTTTTTTTCACTTTGCTCCTCCATTTGTTCACTTAAACACATTTATAAATGATGTGATCAACCCTGGCTGGAAATAAGAATCAAGATAGAAAATTCCTTGCAGCTTCCCAGTTTGGAGCCAAAAGGTAGGTCACTCTCCCAGCTGAGTGTTTTGTGACAGAGGGAGTGTGTGGCAGCTGTGACGATGTCAGGAAGGTGACTGAATCCTTTGGGAGACTCTGATGGGGCCGGAAGACACTCATCTGAGTCTTGGGCAAATGACAAAAGTCACCGCTTGGGGCATTGTGAATTCTAACAAGACACCCACTCTCCCTGGGGCTGTTTGCAGCAGGACTGGCAGTCAGCAGGGCCTGCAGCAGGAGTGGAGTGGAGTAATGGGGCATTCTGTCCTCATTATTCTACTCAAGGCAAGTGTCTGTCTCAGGGCAGCTTTGATTCAGAGGTTCAAGGGCAATGGGATGGCTAAAGAGTATTTTGAACAAAAGGAAAAACAGAGGTGAGACCCAGGAGTAAAAACTGGTGGCACTTACATGTGGAAGTGGGGGTATGAGCTGAGCTGGTCAGTGAATTCTTGCAGGGCAAATATGGTAGTATAGCCTCCTTGGGGGCTTAGAGGGGGTGACCCAATTTGAACTGAGACTGGGCTCTGGGGGACTGATAGAAGATGGGACTAGGGAATGTGGTCATCTGGAGGCATGACTGCTGGCCAGCAGGTATATACTGTGTGCTGGGGTATGTCGGCTGCACCTCCACCCTCACTTCCAGAAAGCCTCAGGCCATTGGTGTGTGCTGCCCCTTTGGGAGTCAAGTGCCCCAGGGAAATTGGGAAGGGGGTCTAGACTCCAGGAGTTGGCTCTGACCTGGTTTTGGAGGGAGCATGAAAAGCTCTGCTGAACACTGGCTGTGGAGAAAGCACAGATTCCCCCAGGAACTCCTGCTTTGTTTTGTTTTGTTTTGTTTTCTTTTTGGCCCAGCGTTCTTTGTTCAGAGGGGAGCACCTGGCCCTCACAGGATGATATTGGCCACTGAAGTCATTCCTTTGGAGCTGGGAAACCCTATACCTTTTGGGCACCTACCTCCTGGACAGTCAGGCAGACCAGCAATCCTGTGCATCTTTGCAACCAGAGAGGAAGAGCCTGTGTCCCCTTCAGGTTCTAACTTTGGCCAGGAGGACCCCATCCCTTCCTGAAACTGTTACTAGTAAGCCCCTGCTGATCTGGAGCCAGCAAAGCCAGGATGGCCCAGCAGAGCTGTCCTGGGTGAGCCTCCAAGTATCAGTCAACCTCAGGTGTGGCCATAACATGCACATCCTGGACTCTCATACTCGCCGTGGCCATGGTGCAACCTGGGCAGGGAGGCAGTGAGAACTGGCCAGATCGGGGAACCATTGGCGAATCCAAGCCAAAGTCCACGGAGGCAGAGGAGGGCAGCTGTTGATCAGATCAAGCCTGACTATTGGGAAGCCCCCAAGGAGAGGCAGTCGCCCCTAAGCTGGAACCCAGGGAAGCCCCGTCTTGAACTCCTCGCTTGCACCATCGTACGGCGTCGGCCTCTCTGGGGAGGCGCGTGCTTCCGAGCGGGGCTGGCACCGCGCGCCTGCTTGGCCAGCGCGGCCCAGCGCGGCTCAGAGCCCAGAGCCCCAGCGGCAGCGACGGGATCGGACCGGGGCTTCCCTGCCTGCCCTCCCAGCGGGCCCGGGAGGAAATGACAGCTCGGGAGCCGGGGCGGCGCCCGAGTGACACGGCCTGTCACCGCGAGGCCGCCGCGCTGAGACCCTCCTGGGCCGCGGCGAGCCAGGGAATCCCCGGGCGCAGACCCTCCTCCGGCAGCGCGTGCCCGCCGCGCCCCGCACCCCGCGCCCCGCGTCTCCCGGGGATCCCAGCGGGAGGGTGCCGGAGTCCCCTTGGGCTCGGCGACAGGAAACTCTGGGGAGTGAATGGAAAGAAGTGGGTGGTCCGGCCGCTGCGACTTCCCCTGACATCACTGCCCAAATAAGGAGCTTCCAAGCGACCGTGGGGCGGCCCGGAGCCGCGCCCGCAGCCCGCCCCGCGCCCACCCCGCGTCGCGTGGGCCGCCAGCGAGCGCCCCGGGCACCGCCGGGCGGAGCCGAAGCCGGGCGGAGCCGGAGCCGGGCGAGCGGGCGCAGCCGAACCGCGCGGAACCCCGCGCCGCACAGCCAGCCCCGAGCAGCGGAGACGCGGCCACCAAGGCAGGTAAGGTAAGCAAGCAGGAGCGCTCGGCGTTCCCCCTCTTTGCGGCCTGGCAGCCCCTCGAGCCGGGAACCCCCGTGGAACCCCTGCCAGGCAGGTCTCGGTAGGAGGGAGCTGGGTGCGGACGCGTGTGCAAGAGCGCCTTGGTGACAACTCCCGGGACACCCTCCCACCCCACCCCCGGGACTCCTGGGAGCCCAGGGTTGCCTGGTGCAGACGCGCTCGCGCTCCCCGCTTTGCTTGCGTTTCCCAGGTACTACTTCTGTCACCGCCTTGGGGGTGACATAAGCGTTCCCGCGTTCACACTTCTCTTGCACACTCTTTCTTGCCTGGCATGGCACTTGGCATACATACTTAGCGCCCTGTGTCCAAGGGCGACTGGCGCCTTTCCACCTTTGCTTTCCTCCACGTGGGACTCTGGTGCCCTTAGGAATTTCTGCGCTGATCCAGATAGGGACCCCCCCCCACACACACACACACACTGGAGATAGTAGCAGCAGTTTCCATCTGTTCGAGTCCACCAGCTTTTGGTATTTGGAAACTGATTGGAAGTTAAACTAGCATTGCTTTGGTTTGCACCTTCCCCACACTTCACCACCACCACCGCTTGCACACACCTTTGCAGAATGGCACCTGGCATTTGGGGGCACAGAGTCTCGAAGGCGCTGTACCTGGCATGGTGGAGAGGGTGTGGCTACCAGCCGGGAGCTATTCCCAGCCTCACAGACTGGTGTTTGCAAAGCAGCTCAGACTTGCCCAGGAGGCACCACCTCCTGCTCTCTCCTCAAAAACAGGGGCTGCTGGGTTCCAAACCCGACGGTGTTAGAGACTTCAGGACAGGTGCCACTGGTGTGATCAACCCCATCGTTTCACAGGGCTTCTGTTTAGTGGCTGTGCTTGTTTCTTTCTAAAGTATATTGTGTCTTTAATGAAGGTATCATTAAGGGTGTGGGAAAATGGATAGAGCTAATGTAGAACCATCAGGGACTCTGGACAGATTTGTTTGTTTGTTTGTTTGTTCCGTTTTATCATCTGAAAAAAGGGCATGAGAGTCCTTGGAAAAATGTGTCTGGTAGAGTTGGAATCGTAGAAATGAAAATGGTTAGTGGATCTGAAGCCCTATGCATGTGCCGGTTTCTGTACTGTGGATGACTCTGAACTGATATTTGCCACAACTCGGCTCTGGGACAATGGCCTAATTTCTGTTCAGTCGTCCACAAGACTGGGAACAATAATAAGTGTCCTCCTGCGCCTATTAACAGATTCCCGCAAAGTGTATTCCAGTGAACAGTACTTTTGAAAGCGACGCCACCAATCAAGTTCCCCACTGAAGTCTGGCAAATTCTGCAAACTTTCTGTCACCCTCCAATGAGCCAATTGCAATATGTCCTTACAAATGAAAGGCTCTGGGAAGTAGTGTAGAATAAGAGCCTATTCAACTTTGTTAATCCCAGCATTTACCTGGTTGATCTACAGTCCCTTTTGAGTTATGGGAGCTTGTTCTCTGATGAAATTGTGCTTCAGGGGCCACCAACAGAGGTTCTGGTGTTGTCGATTTGCAACTGGACTTTGGGAACAAAATTCTGATTCCTTCTTTAATGAAGAGTAAGCAGAAAAATTAGGGGACTCACCTGGGATCATACAACAAATGGTGGTCCCTAAACACCCAGCATTAAGCAATAAAAAACAAAATACAGACTCTCTTGCCAGATCTCTCACCCCATTGAATTAGTACAGCCAGAAATTTTCCATCCTCTTCTAGGACCAGTTTTGCTACTTTTCATGAACATTCTGTGGGGTGTTCTTTGAGCACTTTTACAGTTAAGTGATTTGTTGTTGAATGAAAGAAATGACCATTTACCTATATCATTTACTCTATGTCTTTTATTTGGGTAAAATTTTAGTGTGTGCCCAGATGTAGACTCTTTCGTGAAAAGTAATGTTATCAGAGACAACACTCTTGTTTTTGTTTGTTTTTGTTTTTTGTTTTGGGGCCACACCCGGTGACACTCAGGGGTTACTCCTGGCTATGCGCTCAGAAGTCGCTCCTGGCTTGAGGAACCATATGGGAAACCGGGGGATCGAACCGCGATCCGTCCTAGGCTAACGCAGGCAAGGCAGGCACCTTACCTCCAGTGCCACCGCCCGGCCCCTGACAACACACTCTTATACATCCTCAAACACTGATATCCTCTTCTGCCCACCAAGCTCTCTCCCTACACTCATACACACTCATGTACACACATCTTGCACACTTGTATACACTCCTTTCTGTGCACACATCACCCTACATTTGTATACATTCTTCTTTGTACACATATCCTCCCATACACACTCTTCCCACAGCAACCCTGCTGTGCCCTAAGCAATAGCCAGGAAATAGTCCTTTTGTTCCTGAAGCTGATTGGGGGTGACTGCAAGTATTGAATATGTGGGAGCCCCTTGCAAGGCCAGTCAGTTATTTGAATATCCTGCAGGTTATCCCATCTCCCTTCCTTTTTTCTGTCCCTTCACTGTGTGTGTGTGTGTGTGTGTGTGTGTGTGTGTGTGTGTGTGCATGTATCTGGCTTCTACTGTGTTGGTTATTTCATCTACTCTCAATGCTCTGTTGGGGAAAGAACTTAGCCTCATTTGTTCGATTGGAATCCCCGGCACCTTGCAGAGCGCCTGGCACAGTAGAGGGGTTCAATAAGCATTTATTGAATGAGAGAATGAGGGAGGGAGCAAATGTCTGAACATTGCTCCAGCTCTGTCACCAGTATCTGGGGGAGCCCTGCATGCTTGTTGTGAGTTTGCTGGTTCCAAAAATAAAATCATTCCAGGCTTGCAGAAATGAAAGGATGCAGTACTTAGCTCACAGAGCCCACACCCAGTAAGAAAGAGAGAATAGAGCACTGGGTCCCATGATGCTAAAGAGTGTTATGTAGGAAGCATGTGCTGGCAGGTGTCAGGGAGACACGGGAAGTAGCTGCTGTGTATCCTAAGGCCTGACTAGTGGAAAGTGACAGCTGTACAGAATTTGGGAAAAAAAAACATCTAGTCTGCTTCCAGACAATAGCAGGTACAAAAGTCCAATGGCCCCCAGGAGCAGGCTGAGGGTCCATGGAGAGGTCACACTTGTTCATAGCTGATCCTCTGAACAGTACCCTTAGAAGCAGGTGCATCCTGGAATCTGATGTAGGACCCAAATCTCTTCATTCACTCAGTCACAGAAACCAAGGCCAGGGCATATGCTGAGTAGAGCATGGACTTTGAGGAGCAGGGTTGCCCTCCCCATTGATTCCCCCGTTCTCCATAATTGAGAGGAGGGTGGGATTCTCCAGGCCCTTCCCAGATTCCCCCCTAATAAAAGTGGCTGTGCTAGTAGAAGGTTTGAGACAGTTCAGGTGGTCCATCTGGAGGGATCGTGAATCAGTTGTGCTGCTTCCATTATTAATAACCATGATGTCATGCATCTGTGCGGCTCCTGGTCTGCTGCAGAGCACTCTCTCCTATTATCCTGTTCACTCTGTGCACTAATCTGCTGTGGAGCTGGAGGCAGGGAAGGGGGAGGTGGAGAGAGCCCAGACACTGCTACAGGCTCACCCCAGCCTCTTTCCCCTCTGCATACCCGAATCCTCCCTGAAAAAACGGGATCAGGAGAAGGTCCCTCTCACAACCCTGAGCCCAGAGGCAAGGAAGATCCTGTCTCTCCAAAGAATCTGGTACCTTTTCATAGATACTGAGAGCTATTGATTTCCTTATCATAGATAAGAACCTTATATGAAAGGAGATGATCCCAGGATCAGGGGTACCTACCTTATAGACTAGCTAAGTTGTTGAATTGATCAGCCCAAGGTAGGAAACCACGAAGCAAAGATGTAAACCAGGGCTTTTGGCTTCCAACATCCATTTCAGAAAACACCCCATTTGGGGCATAATTACATGGTTAGTTGACAAGCCTTCATTCCCTACTTGTTGGTAAGATGCATTATTGTGGCCAGGAGTCTGACACTCTGTCTCAGCCACTGACACAGCATTCTTCAGAAGAAATGTATTAGAACTTTCTGGAAGAGGATGAGATATGGGAAAATGACTTCCTGAGAATTGAGTGGTTTGGTTTGGTTTTTGTTTGAGGGCCACACCCATGATACTCAAGGGTTGCTCCTAGCTCTACACTCAGGAATTACTCTCGGTGTTACTCAGGGGTCCATACGGGATACTGGGAATGAAAATCTGGTTGTTCTCATACAAGGCAAGCACCCTACCCATAGTGCTATTGCTCCGGCCCTGAATTGAGTGGTTCTGAGGCAGGAGTGCCTCTACTGTCACCAGAGGGCTTTTATTAGGAGAAGCTAAGTTTCACCTCATGGTCACATTCAGAGCCCCTGGACAGCCTCGGGCACAGCCTCAGGACTCCCCCTGGAAGCACCTGGTGCTGGAAGTTCAGTGAATGACAATCTGCCTCTTCTTTCTAGAGGATCCCTCTTCAGGGAGGTTTAAAGACTTCTGAAACCTGCCACCTCTTCTCACTCCTCCTGGCCCAGTTCTGGTGGAGCATTGAGGACCAAAGAGGACCCAGCCACTGTCACTGTTCCTGCTTCACAGGTCCCTAGGCTCAGAAGTGGGTAGGTGAGAAGTGAATTCTCACCTGTGCTCACCAAATTCTTGAGGTCCCTGAAAGGGAACTCCTAGTTTGTGAGGGTCTAGGAAACTACTTCTAAAGTTCTGCACTCATTCATCCATTAGCTCCTCATTGTGGCTTCAGTCCTCTTCTGAGTCCATTCCAGCCTCAGCAGATGGAGAAGCCTTGTCCTTACTAGGCTCAGCTTCTGCTCATCAGACATGGCCAATTCACTTTGCTCTCCTAATCTCAGGCTTCTTCTCTCTACAGTGGATGAATATCAGGTATTTTCTAGGTCTACCCCCTTCTGGCATGCTTTGTAGGCCTCTTAGTTATATTGAGAGTGACTGGAGGGGGTGGTAAGAGAGCAGGGAGAAAGGCTTTGCAACCCCAAGGCATTCTGTCTGATTATTGTTCTGCTGCCTCTTCACTAGGACTTGGCTATATATTTAAAAGCTCTCGGTACTGCCTTATTATTGCTTGTGAAATATTGAGGGAGAGAACAGCAAACACCTGACTCTCCACAAATACATCTCTACCTCCTCTCTAAAGGGCTCTTGGCTCTTCCTCCTTCGGAGCATTGTCTCCTCTCATTGTCGGCCCATCCCATTGGGTATTCAGTACTAGGTGGGGTGGTAGGCCCCAGACAGAGCTACAGACAACAAGCTTGTTGTGTCAGTTGATGAGAGGTGAACCTGGGATGCGAGAAGAATCAGGACCAGGTGTGGAACAGGGAGATGGGGTTCCCACCCTGCCTCTTGGCTTCTATGTGCCAGTCCAGAAAGCCAGGCTGCTGGAAATTTCCAGCTCTGAGAAGACTTCTGTCCCTGATGTGTGAATGCTGAGTAGCTATGGTTAAGGGGTGGGCCTGCTGGCATTTTCTAGCTTAGATATGTAGGAACGTGTTGTGCTCAGAGGTCAGCAGACAGACTCTGGCAAGCAGAAACTGTGCTTTCTAATTGATGCCACCTTGGGAGAGGAAACAGGTGAAGACATTGATAGCATGACATAAGAGACAAGCATTTCTACCTTTTTGTTTTAAAGAAAATAAAACAAACCCAAAGCCACTGACTTCTCAAGTGGATTTTCTCAGTCTGAATTTTGACAATGTGTTTGAATAGGAAGCTTGTTTTCAGTTTAGCCTGATGGAGGCCAGAGGTCACCAGGAACCTCTCAGAGCTGCCCATGGATCACAGGCTGGTTGTCTGCTCCTTGCTCACCGAGAAAGCACTGTGCACCATTCTAGGCTGAGAGATATGGCAGTGACCACACAGATAGTTTCCAAAACTCTTCAGAGATCACACTCTAGCTGGAGGGCAGGTTATGAAGAAAGTAATGTGTCCAACAAGTGCTGTGTCCCCATACATCCTTTTGAATGCTACTGATAAAATAAAACAGGCTAAGCAGTTGGAGAGTAGCATGGCTAGGATTTAGGAACCATGTGTCAAATGGTCTGGGAATAAGTGACATTTGAGCTGGACCATGAAGAAAGTAGAAATTAGAACTGACCAAGCAGGCTGTTCATTCTCTATGGACTACTTGGGCAGTAGAGGCAGCACTGGTCAGCTCAATCAGGCTACTTGGTTGAATCTTTGGGCTGTCCTGCTTTAGATTCAGGATATTGAATCTAATTCATGATCACAATTACAGCTGCATTAATAATAATAGCAGTGAGCTTGGTAGGTTTTAAGTAAATTGGACTTGAAGCTTTCAAAATGCCTGTGCACAGAGATCACTGCACTCAGCCATCTGAAACATCTCCATAGGTAATTGTGACTCCTGGGAGTTCTGTGTGTGGAATGATACATCCAGAACTGGGTCCCAGCTGAAGGGCACTGTACCCCCAAGCCTTCAGCTGCTGCTCACAAAACATAGTTCTTCTTCTATAGGACCCACAGTTTCCCAATGTATCCATTTGCATGGGCCAAGGACCATAACAACTAATTGAAAGCAAAATAAAATCATAAATTAAAGACATAATCTAAACTAGGTGTGGTTTGGAATCTTGGGGTGAATCCTGGAGCATAAAATGGACATTAGTGGGAAAGTGGATGAATCAAAATAAACCCTGTCATTAGTAGTGATGTTCCCATGTCAAGTTCTTAGTCAGTGTATCTTGGTTATATAAGATGTTAATGAAGTTTGATGGAGGGAATATGGAAACTCTGGCCTTTTTCTGTTGATATAAAATTATTCCAAGGTCAAAAGTTTATTTCCAAATGCATTAATAAATCCACATGCACTCCAATATCTGGCCTCTAACTTTTCTTAGGAAAGCCATACATACAGTGTTATTAAATAATTGAATCTTGGGACCACTGGTCATTCCAAGTATGCCTGGACTCTATCTGGGGGGAGGAATGTTGGCTTGGAGATCCATCTCCCAGAGACCAATGCAAATGGACTTCTAGTGGACCCTTTAGCCTTGATTATAGGCCATACCAAGTCTGCCCTTTCCTGATGCTGATAACTCATTTCATACTTAGTAGACAGACAGAAGTCTTGTTTCATTTGTAGAGGTGTAGCTCAGGTCTCTAGGAATCATGGAAACTAGGAGTAGTAAGAGGTAATGAGACTAGAATCTGAAAACTGGGAAATCATGAAAAGTAATCTGATTTATTTTTCTTAGGATCACAGAAAGAACTTAGGATCACAGAAGGGGGTTGTGTCTCTTAGGAGAGAAACAGTTCTGGGTTCAGGCATGCCAGGGTTTGACCCCTTCTTGCTGTCTGTCAATCTATGTTCCCTATGCGACAGACTGGGGGTGAGTCTGTGAATGAGTCCAGCAGAAAACCATGATCTCAGAGCAAGTGATGGTCTAGTCAATTGTGCAGGTGCTGAAGGATATATCTTAGCATGGCAGGAAGAGATGATGGAGGAATTGCAGAGCACTGGGGTCCACATTGTCCAGCACAAGGTTTGCAGGATTTGATGTTGTCTAAAAAATATAGGAGAAGCACAGGATGCCCAGATGGTAAAGAAACCACTCTCAGCTCTGTTCAGAGTCTTTGGTATTTAAGAGCCAAGAAAAAACATTCCACAGTGGGCTTTTATTCTAAGTAGGCTCTGACCTTGTGTAATAGAAAAGCCCTCCATTTTCCCTGGTGTGTGCCATAGAACATAGAATATAGTACTTAGAAGAGAAAGATATGTTAGAAAGAAAAAAATGTGCTATAGTCGAGTTTGAAGGCCTTTATACTAAAACACTCCTGAGTTTGCAAGAAACAAAAATAATTAAAAAACATATGTATTTTGTACATATTTTTCTTTCTTTCTTTCTTTTTGGTTTTGGGGTCACACCTGGAAGCACTCAGGGATTACTCCTAGCTCTACACTCAAAAATCGCTCCTGGCGGGCTCAGGGACCATATGAGATGCTGGGATTTGAACCACCATCCTTCTGCATACAAGGCAAACACCCTACCTCCATGCTATCTCTCCAGCCCCTTGTGCATATTTTTCAAAGCCAATTGCTCTGAGGTTGCATCTATAGATCATACATAAATATTCTGTGTATAACCATGTGAGGAGTCACATGAGAACCCTGCATAGACACTTTTGGGGGAAACCCTAATGTAATCTGGGACAAAGCTGTCCCAGAGAGAAGGATGACAGCTGAACTGTGACTTACTTCTGCCTGCAGGTTTCAGTGTATTCATTTCCCACATTTTCTCTGTTGTGTGTCTTTTTCCCAGAGGAAACAGGATGGCCCTCCAGGCTTCTTCCCTATCCCCATTGCTAGCTTTGTGGTAGACAGGCATTGTGGGTGTCACATAACCAGGTTTGTGTGACAGCTCAGTGGTGGGTCTCTAACCCAGAAACCCACATGTAACATTGATGTTTGAGAGCTAAAAAAGACTCTCAGTTTTAAAATGCCACCAAGGTCCCAGATCTGCCTTTGCAAAGTGAGGCTTTCCCAGGAAGATTTCTCCAGCCACTTCCACAGAATACCCAACCCTTTAAGGGGCAAGGAATAAGGGAAAATTACACAAGGGTCAGACTCCTTGGGATGAGATGAAGGTTGTGAACTTCACCCACTTCCCCTCACCAACCCTCAGCCCTTTTACACACACACACACACACACACACACACACACACACACACACACACACACACACACACACACAGAAGGAAGATTCCTTTCAACCTGAGACCCCACCTCAACCTGTTCCTTCCCTGTCTCTGATTGTGGCATACATCCTGCTCCTGCCCAAATTGTGCTGCTCCCCTTTCAAACCTTTCTCCCATGGCATCCAGTTTCTCCTCACAGGTCAAAATCTCTGTCCCATCTGTCAGGAGGGAATTTCCCTTTCCTCACCTGACAGGCAAATGAAGTCGGAGTATATAACCAAGGGGACTAGGCTCAGGGGGCTAGAGGGAAGTACTTGCTTTTTCTCTGAGGTAAATGTGGGTAGGGGGGTTCCTCACCAACATCGCAGGATATTTAAGAATAAAATAGTTGGTCTTACCAGTACTTCCCACCCTGACCCGCCCATCCTCTGACATGTCATGACATCAGACAAGTTACTTGATGTCTTCAGGGCCATGAGCAGGTATTAAAGTACATCTTCCTTTCAGGGTTTTGATTTACTACATGGAGCTTCTTGGGGAAACCCAGAACCACACCTAGCACAAAGGAAGCTATCCATGAGTTGCTGTTGTTCAGGAGTGATCTATGAACCCACTGAAAAAAAGTCAAGTATTTTCAAAATGTGCAAAAGATATGCAGGTAGTTTACCTAGGAGGTGGGGGGTATGAAAATGACCCATAATGACATGACTGGTGCTATAGCCACTGTGAAACAAAAGATTGTGTGTACAAAGGCCTCAAGAAGGCAAAACATTAAACAAAGACAAAAATGGCACAGTGGTTGCAAGGGTCAGAAGGTCTCAGGTATCTACACAGCTATCTATGAAAGTTGTAAGTACACACACTTACTCTGACCCAGCCATCCCCCAGCTCTAGAAAAACACAAGGGCACATTGGCAAAATGTACTGGGTATTCGTTCCTTTGTATAATTATTTTCAGTAGAGATTAGATTCATGTCCAGAATTCTCTGCTTAAAATCCTAGTGCAGGCCAGAGCAATAGAAAAGGGGTTAAGACACTTGCCCCTGGCTGGGTCTGGTTCTATCCCCAACACTGCATATGATTTACCAGCACTGCCAAAAATGATCCCAGAGCACAGAGCAGGGCTTGTAAGTTCAGACCACCACCTGGTGTGGCTTTAAAACAAAATTAGAAGAACTGTGGGTACATTTGTCCCCTCGGTCACATTGCCGTCACTTAAAAAGAAAGATGTGAATTTCCAGGTCTTGACATTGGAAGATGATCCAATATAGTCTTACCTGGAAAGGGTTTCTGTGCAAGATGTTTATTTGTGTATTTCTTTTGTTGGGAGGGGGCAGACACCCAGTGATGCTCAGAGTTGACTCATGGCTCTATACTCAGGAATTACTCCTGGTAGTATTCCGGGAATCATATGTGATGCCAGGGATTGAACGCTGGTCAACCACATGCAAGGCAAACACCCTACCCACTGTAGTATTTTTCCAGCCACATATGTATGTTTCTTATACAGAAAGTTAAACAGTTGTGTGTAAGAGTCTATGCTTACATGTATAAAGATAGTTCTGTGCCTGTGGGAACATACCAGTGAATAATGGTATGGTGTTAATTTCATTTGGAAGTAGAATTTATGATGGTGAAGGAGGCTTATTCATTTTATATTTTAAAGGCCTCTGTTTTTAGGGAATTGATGTTTGGACCATACCTAGTGATTGAGGGCTACTCCTGACTCTGTATTTGGGGTTCACCCTGGATGATGCTTAGGGAATCTTGTAGAGTCAGGGGTTAAACCTCTTCTTCCTTCTCCTCCTCCCACTCCTCTTTCTCTAGCTTCTCCTCCTCTTCTTGGCCCTCCCATTACTCTATCCCCTTCTGTGTGTGTGTGTGTGTGTGTGTGTGTGTGTTGTATGTCCATACCTGGTGGTGCTCAGGCATTTCTCCTGCCTCTGTGCTCAGAAACTACTTCTAGCAGCCTCAGGAGACCATATGGGATGCCAGGGGTAGAACTTGTGTTGGGCGTGTGCAAGGCAAGCACCCTACCCACAGTGCTATTACTCTGGCACTCACCCTTGTTTTTCCTTCTTTCTCTTTTTTCTTTCTCCTTCTCAGACAGGAGGTCTCAGTAACTACCCCTGGCTCAATATTTTGGTTGGGATCAATGTCACTTCAGGCAGTATTCAGGGAATTATGAAGTCCTGGGAATTGAACCCAGGGCTTTTGCATGTGAAACACTCGACCCTAGTATCACTGAGACAATGATGTGATAACCTCCAACAGTGCCTGAATCTCAATAAGATTCCATTCACCGAATCAGTTATCCCTCTACTCTGCTTTCAGTGCAAGCTGTCCTGTCCTGTGCACCCAGACCCATAGTGTAAGCACCATCCTCTACCTGCTATAGGGGCAAGCTCTTCAGATTGTCTCACTCAGTCTGGCACTTCCTGGGAGCTTTTCTTACCCGAGTCTGCTATCCTTCACTGACTCCTCTAGAAAGAGTCTCTTTCACTCTTTCACAATGGGGTCACCTATGTCCCAACACATTCTTGGGGTAATTTCGAGCTTTTGTGTCAGTTCCTTTCAGTGATGTGGTTCTCTGCTATTCCATTCCAGGCTTACCCACCCCCAGGCTGTGTGTTTTCCTCGGGCCCTACCCCCTATCAGCTCCACCTGGCCCTAGTGGGGTCCTCACGTCTGCTTAAAATCACTTTACTTCCAATTTGCTAATTTAATTCTAGTCTTACAGAATTTTGGCAGCTCTGCCAAATTGGGTGCCAGATGCAGGGTGAATGCATATATTCTCAGCTCTCTCTTTCCTGTCTGTCTGAAGCTGCTGAAGAGAACTAGGTCTGGAATGTGTCCTTGGAAGCTCCTGGGGGGCTTCTATTTTGCACCCAAGCCTCTGGGCATGACCCTATGACCAGTTCTTGCCCCATCTTCCAGGAAGAACTGTGCTGGCAGCTCCTTGTAGCAAAATTTCATCATTCAGACTTGCTAGGAAACATCCTGGGAGCAAATGACATCTCCCCTGTCTCATGTCTTCCAGCACATTCCAGGATTCAGCTTCTCATATGTTACTGAGTGCTTACTGAAATGGGTCCTCCCAGCTTGCTGTGGCTGTCAACCATGGAATTGGGAGCTGAGTTCTGAAGGTCTCAAGTGGATGCTTCCAGTTTTGGCCCAAGAGCTTTCGATGCAGACAATGGGCAGGGTGTGGTTGGCACTCCCCATCCTCACTTGTTCAACTTGTCCACTTACAAACTCAGTTTAAGCCCTCCACCAGCTCCTATGGATCATTTTTATCTCCAAGAGCAAGACTAAATGACTCCAAGTGGACTTCAAGGCAGCAAGAGGGGCTTCTCAAAGCTGATACTTGCTTTGTTTGAGGCTTTTGACTCAAAATTCAGGGTTTTCTCTCCTGCCCTGTACTACTAATCACCGAAGGTTATATCATCTCCTTCCACCCCTCTGATACTTTTTGCTCACTGCTAAACTTGTAGTTTCCAAACCTCTCAAACAGCCAGCCTCCCTCACTCCTCACTATGTTCTGGTCTTAGTCCAAAGAAAGAACGTCTGACACTCAAACTCAATGTGTACAGAGACACCTTGAGCTGCTTGAGGCTGTCTGGAAGACACATGGGAAACATCTCATTTCACACTTAGCTCAGGTGTGTGTCTTCTCCCCCCACTGCCCTGCATGACTTGGTGACAACAGACAGAATTGGGAGTGTAGAACCTCGAGTCCAGCATGGGCTCAGCCACTTCCCCTCTTCATGACTTTGGACAATTTGCTGCCCTTCTCTGAGTTTCAAGGTCTTCACCAAGGGGTTGCTAATCTGTGAACTGAGAGAGCATCAAGTGTTCTGTGCAGGTAAACACTCATCACAGTGCTTGTTGTGTGGAAGATGTGTTCACTCTGTTTCCTATGATGGAAGAGAAGGTGAAGCAGAGGGATTAGTGTCCATAGATATGTCTAGAGTTTTAGAAACACATTGTCATTTGTGAGACCTCTCAGTGGGAATCAAGAGGTTCAGATGATGTGGCTCTAATACTGAGGCAGTGTTTCTGGCCTTTGGGGGTGAGATGGGTGAAGGGTTATTCGAAGGTTGGGTGGAATTTGGAAAGAGGAGGGTTTGGACTAGGCTTCCAGCCAGGAATCCCAGTGCATGAACAGAGCAGCTAAGCAGGATGGGGAGAGAGGTCACTGTCTGCTTCCTACAGTGAACCAGGCTGCCACAGGACTATTTCAGTCACTCCACAGAGCAGGGGACAATATTAAAGTGTCAGAGGGATCCCAGTGTCCAGAGGTTGGAGAAAGAAAAGTTGGGATGCTATAGGGATTAGCTCGCAAGGTGGTGTGGAAGTAAGGGTTCCTGCCCCCACCAACAGTCAGACCCCAGGGCCAGTCCACACCTGAACCCGAAAGTGCTCATGGAGCCATCCCCAAGCCCCAGAAGGTAGAGTGAAAAGCCGCGGTGTTGGGGGTGGCAGGCGAACATTCGGGGAGCTGCGGGAAGGGATGTTTTCCATTCCGGTGGGGTTATTTCTGGCGCTCCTCCTGCTCCCGCAGTCACTGTGGAAACTGCACGTGCTCAGTGCAGTGTGGAAACATGACGAGTTTGCAAGTGCTGATACACTGAGCAGGCAGCCAGGAAGCTGGCATGGCTGCTGTTGGTGCTACTTGGGTTGAGTGTGACTGCCTGCCTGTCTGCACACAGAAACATGCATATTAGACACATGCATGAATACATGTGCATTGATCGCAGGAACATAGGTACACAGATAGGCACATGGGTCAAACACACATAACATATATCTCAGCCATGCACATACTCAAGCATACATGAGCATTCCATACAACACATGCACACAGACACGTGTGTATACCATGCACATGGAGGCACATGAAGCTCACATACAGCAGATAGACACAAGGTTCTTATACACCCATGCATACATTGCAAGTCACGCAACACATGCACACAAACATGTATGCATCATACACATAGATACACATGCATATCACAGACATACACATTGTAGCAACACAATTCACCCAGGCATACTTATGCATGTCACATAATGCATTCACAGGCACCTCACATGTATATGCATCATGCACATGTATACAAATGTTCAAAGCAAAGAGACCTGTACCACACAGATGCATACACACATGTGCTACGCAGATGCACAAGCATGTATACATATACTCTTGCCCACATCATACATTGACATATAGGTATGCATATAAACCATGTGCATACCGAGGCATGTATTCACACATGATGCATATATGGACACACAGTACACATATCATACTCAGACACATGAGCACCACACAAAGATACATGCATACTCACATCAAATACACATAGACACATTACCAACATGTGTGTAACACATCAAGCATGCATACAGATGTATATACACAAAAGCACACATGTGCATCACACAGATACACACATTTCATGAGTAATAATAGGAGAGATTGACTGGAAGATCCAGAAGTGCGTCCTAGTGCCTCCTCTGCCATTAGCTAATGTTTGGGACTGTCACCTTCTCTGCCTCCCTGTTTTGTAGACAGATCACATCCTCCCTGAGAGTCACACACAAGGAGTCCTACAACCAGGAGATGAAGGGGAAGGAAGCATTGCTGTGCTTTGAGGGAAAGAGCTGCAAGTCTGAGATTAGTTAGGAAGGCTTGGAGGCCTGGATGGCATAAGGGATTGCAGTTTCAGATATAAAGTCTCCTCTACCTGGAGAGAATTCAACTTTGGCAAAGCCACTGAAGGAGTCTGACTTCAGTCCTAAAGTTCCAGCCATCCAAGCAGGCCCCCAAGGGGAGCAAAGCATGGCCATACCCTGCTCTTCCCATAAGTCTCCTGTAGAGGGAACACCTAGAGAGATGTTTCTTGGAAGGCAGGGAGTCTAGGTCCCAGCAGGCACAGTGTATTCTGGAGCCATTCCCTAAGCCTGCACCATGCTGGAGGTCTTGAGCCAAGTCCCTCACCTCCCTGGGCCTTACTCAATCTCTAAAATGAAAGTGATGAAGGTGCTGTAAGTCCCTCACATATAAGATTAGTGACATCAGCACCTAGTGAAAGCATTTCTTTAAGGACCCGTAGGGCATAGAATCTATTTGCAGAGCCAAAGTCTGTCCTGAATTCCAGGAGAAGCAGAGGAAATATGTGGTTCTTTGTTTTTCCTTAATTGGGAAGTCATTCTGGCTGGTGGATGAATCAGCAGTGCCCCCAGAAATTGCAGTGAAAGGGGTCCTTAGAGGTGGGTTTTTAGTTTGGCTGCAGAGGAAACAGAGGAGCTGTGGATTGCTCCCACTACATGCCCAGTAATTGTAGCACAGGGGTCCTGTGTGTTGCCGTGCCACAACCCACTGCTCCACTACTGTGCCCTAATTCTGGAAGCTTAGAGGTGGGGACAGAAGGTGGGAGTAGTAAGGGAATAAGAGGACAGGGACAGACAAGCGCTGTGGACAGTGCAAGGCCTGTTTGACATGGCCCTGGATGAGCCTTTAGAGTCCTATTCTACAGGGAGCACAGGGACTAAGACTACATCGGAGTTCCCAGGCCACAAATCCCCACAAAGGTTAAGTCCCAGGGGCTGGGGCTTAGCACCAAGAGGGCAGGCACCCAGGAGAAATCTTCGGCCTAAATGGGCCCAGCAGCTTCAGCAGCTGCACCTGCTGCTTATGTTGGGAAGGAGCTCCTGAGAGAGGTAAGGTCAGGGCACGCCTGGACAGGCCAGCCCCGTGGGCATAGTGTTTGTATACTGCCATCTCGACCATTCACCCCCACAGGCCATGCTACAGTGATTCTAAAACAAGGTCTCTTTCTGGCAGAAGACCAGCAGGGAAGGCAGGAGGCTGGGGGATGAGGTCCAGGCTAGAAGAATCAAAGGGTGTAGGGAGTATCCATACTGGAGCAGAGAAGGAAGGAGAGAACTGGAGAGAAGGCAATATCAGCTCAGTCTCTGGAGGTATGGTGCAGATGAACAGAAGCAGGATGGCAAACCAAGACTTCCAAGGGATGGTATGAGCTTGCCTAGTACCGTAGTGAAGGCCAGTCCTCACACCCATGGTAAGGACCATCGCTCACACCCATGATGGGGCCACTTCTTAAACCCATACTAAGGACTCATACTAGAGACCATTTCTCATACCCATGGTAAGGCCATGCTTCACACCAATGGTGGGGTCATTCCTCACACCCATGATGAGGACCATCCTTCACAGCCATGATAGAGACCATCCCTCACATTTATGTTTGGGACCATGGTAGGACCATCCCTCACACCCATAGTGAGGAGCGTCACTCAGAGTCAGGAGAGTATGGACACTGGGAGTTTGAGAGAAAGTGGCCTGTCCAGAAAGTTCAGTGGCAAAGGGTGAGGGGGCCATAAGGAGATGGTGATTTTGGAAGGCCGTGTAAGCCATCTGGAAAATTCTGTGTCCCTTCCTGAAGAATCTGAGTTTCTGCTTTGTAGGCATAGCAAATGATGGCCATGCATGATTTTACAAGGGAAGACACAGACCAGAGATATGGGCTGGAGAGGGGCTGAGAGATGATAAGACACTTTGGGAGTTGCTTCCCTGAAAACCAGAATGCATCTGAAAGGGGGCGCTGAGAAGGTTCCTAAATGGCTACCAAGCCAGAGGACTATTATAGGGCTAATGGCTGCTGACCTAGAGTGTATCAAAGAACCTAGGCTCGGGTGAGACACACTCTGAACTCCATGTCTATCTGCTGTTCCCTCAAGGGGTAAAATAGGGTGTGTGACTCCCCTGACTAACATACCTTCCTCCCTTCTTCCCTGGCAACTTGGAGGAGTATATTAGAGGACCAGTGTTTGTTCACTCTAATATTATTCCCAACTATGTTCAAGCTTTGTGCACGATATAAAAATGAATCACACACCTACGATTCAGTCATCAAGGATCCTGTGGTTTGTGATGCCGATGGCCATTTGTTAGTGTTATATTCCACACACAGTGGGGGGAAGGTGAAGGCCACAATAAAGAGAGCAAACAGTGTAAATGAGAGGTCATTTCTGGCCAGAGGGGGTAGAGCATGGATGGTTGCCTAGTGGAGTTGATTTATAGCCAAGCTCACCTGGGTAAATGTGGTTGGTTCTGACTGCAATGAAGTGAGAGAAAAACCTTCCAGACAGAGATGGCTGCACTCTTCTTGGGAACTCTGGCTCTGTAAATTTGGCAAGAGTAAGGCCTCAATGGGGAGCAGCTCTATGAAAGAAGAACCCTCACCCAGCAGATCGGGAATAGGACAGCCTTTAGAGGTGGCCCTGTAGCTTAGATTCTGCTGTGTTGGTTCAGAGGAGAGAAGGGATATCAGGGTCTTACAGCGAGGCAGGAGAAAGGTGTGGAGAAAGACCCCACCTACACGTGTCTTGCATTGCACTGTTAGTCCTGGCACTGCTTGGAGTACTTCTTGTGCAGAGACCAACTGAGTCTCACCCAGATCTATCTGGGTAGGTGCTTCTATTATCTTATTTGACAAGTGAGTTCACTGAAACCTGACTGTGAGGAGTGTGACCTGCAGGCAGTAGAGGAAGCAGGATTTAAATCCAGGAACCCCATGCTCTCTCTCACCCCACCCAAAGAGCAGATGCACCAGGGCCTTTACTTTTGTCGGGCCAGTCATGCCTCAACTCTGCAGCTGAGGGGGCCCCATAGGGCCACACTGGCTCACTGGCTCGAAACAACCTGCATCGAGGTGGTGGCAAGGACAGTAACTGATGCAATGGAAACTTTCTATGGAAAAAGGGCCCCACTCACTCAGCCACAGAGTCCAAAAAAGGAAGAACCGCAGTGCAGACCCACAGGGCTGGGTCGCATACAGTTTCCTTTGGCACTTCTGAGACTGGCAGGGGCACGGGGGTGGTGGGGTGGGGACACCGGGCAGGTGTGAGAGCAGGCATCGCTGGGGCACCAGACATTCCCTCTTAGCCTCATCAGCTCCCTCTGTGTGTTTGGCCTTCACTGTCCTGACCATTGGCCTTCACTGCCCTGATCATTCTGTCCATGAATATAGGTTCTGTGGTCTCTGTGGTGTCTCAGGGCCCCAACCAGATTTTCTTTTCCTGTGTCCTCTCTATGAAGAAGTTGCCAGTCTTTCTAGAGGATCTGGACTCTTCACTTTTGTTTTTCTTTTGCTTGATTCTTAATTATAGGGATTTTATCTGAAAGTACTGGAACCAGGGCTTGGGGTTTGGGGGTAGGTCATGCCTGGTGATACTCAGCCTAGTAATACTGGCTGAAGGTTTGCTGCTTAGGCACATGCTAGACACTAGACACATGCTCTGCCACTTGGGCCAGCTCCCTGGCCCCTGGAATCTTTTTTCAGACAACAAAATCTTTGTAGATGTGAGTAAAGCTGAAAGATCAGAAATCACCAAAAGAGGAAGAGGAAGGGTGATTTCCTTTTTCTTTTTAGTTATTCTTTTGCAAAGTTGACTGTAGTCTGTAGTTCTTTTATGAACCCGGGTTTGCACCATTGCTCCCACTTTAGTGATGAGCAAACTGAGGCTTGTAGTCTTCACTGACTTGCCATTCCACCTGTTGCTGATCCTGGGGTTCTGCTCCACCAGGCAGGGCTGCCCTGTCTGATTTCTCAATGTCTGTTCCTCAGCCATCAGATGGTGACAGGGAAGAAAGCCTAAGGCATTCTGTGCGGCACATGGCAAGAACTCATGCACCACTGGACTCCTTCCCCACCATATCCTCCTTCCACCTCTACACATTTCTGTCCCTATAAAACTGGCTCTCTTGGGGGAAAGCAGAATGAGTTGGAGGCTCCCTAGAAGAAAATAATACTTTCCTGGCCCATGTCCACCCTTGGTCTAGAGCCCACCTCCCCCAGCAGCATTGCCAGTGTTCACCTCTGCACTGGCATTGTGCTAAAGGTCACTAAGCTAGAGGTCACAGGATTGTAACTGAGGGGAGACTATGGGGAAAGAGTGTCCCCATCACATGTGGTCTGGGGTAGCAGGCAGCCACCTCTCTACCCTCGTCTGGGCCCTGGCAGTTCTCAGCTGCAGCTTCACAGGCAATGGTTTTTTTGTTTTGTTTTGTTTTGTTTTTTGTTTTTTGTTTTTTTGTTTTGGTTTTTGGGTCACACCCGGCTGTGCTCAGGGGTTACTCCTGGCTCCATGCTCAGAAATTGCTCCTGGCAGGCACGGGGGACCATGGGAGATAGCATGAAGGTAAGGCGTTTGCCTTTCATGCAAAAGGTCATCGATTCGAATCCTGGTGCCCCATATGGTCCCACAGGCAATGGTTTTAAGTTGCTCTTTCATTCTCTACTCCTGGGCTGGCATCCTCCACCTGCCATTCATTGCCTCATTCCCATTTTGCCGCTGATCCCCCAAGTCAGGACTGTTTCTTCTGCTTCCACCCAACATAGAGTTTATGGATTGAGATAGTTCCACCTTCCTGAAGCAGAATCCAAATGCCTGCAGGGAAGTTCCCTTTGCCTGCCTTCCAGTGGAAACATCCCCACCCTCTCTTTTTGGCGCTCCTCTTTTTATTGGGAAACCTGCCCCAAATGTTGGCAAAGCTTACTAGGTCCCATCAGAGATCCCAAGTTTCATTGCCTTTCTTTCATTCATCTTTTTTGCTTAAATTCCTTACTGATGGGAAGCAGAATGCAGGCCAAGGTCCAAGGAGACTTCAGAAACTCCTCTGAGCATAGGGCAGGTTTCTTGGCTTTCAGCACGAGCATTGCAAGAAAAGATGAGCAGCTGACATGTGCAAGCATAAAGCTTGGCCTCAGGTAATGGGGTGGAAACCCCAGACCTAAGTAGGAGTCAGAAGGAAGAACTGGAAAGCATGCGGGCCACTTGGAAGATCTCCACTGTGAGGGAAGAAGGATGTTGACATTTATGGGCATCTCTTGTGTGCTGGGCCCTTGCCAACCCTTTTACCCACTATTTCATCTGATATGCTCCACCACTCCTGGACTACGGTGTCCTGCACTTTTGACTCTGGAAAAAAAGGGGGTGGTGCAGAGAAGTGCTTCTGAGGAGGTCACACATCTCAGAATGGGAGAAAGTAGGGTCTAGATTGATCTCCATGATGTCAGGGTTGGCTCTGCACACAGCTCAGAGTCTTTGGAAGAAGGTGGCAGCCATTATTCTTCCCATGCCCTCCAGGGGCTCAGCAGCCCAGCATGACCCAGCAGGCTTGTTCTATGGGAAGAAGCTGCCATGTGTGCCAGTATTTTGCATTTTCCTGTTTGCATAGTCATCCCTTAGACCACAATAAGCATGGAAAGATTTGTCTCACATTCCTCTGTCCCAAGTGGTTCTGACAGCTCTTCTGTGTGCCAGGCCAGCCGGTGAGGGACAGGCTGGGAGTCAAGGGCTGCCAGACTTCTTTGTGGCTTCCTTGCCTCTGTGAGAAGATGATTGGGATCCATTGAGGCTATCCCACAGGCATCTGGACTTTCTTTAACCCTTCATCAGTCAAACTTCCCCAGCACTCATGCCCACACTAGTGCCAGGCTAGATATGGGTGCCTGCCACCTGCCATCTGAGATCACCTGGCACTCTTTTTTTTTTTTTTTGGTTTTTGGGTCATACCTGCCAGTGCTCAGGGGTTACTCCTGGCTCCATGCTCAGAAATTGCTCCTGGCAGGCACGGGGGACCATATGGGGCACCGGGATTCGAGCCGATGACCTTTTGCATGAAAGGCAAACAAACGCCTTACCTCCATGCTATCTCCCGGGCCCCCACCTGGCACTCTTGGTTCTACTCACAAAAGGAGTGGATTGAGGAGCAGAGCCTAGGAAGAATCCCGTCTTGGTTTTTGGCAGGCTCTGCAGAAGAGTTGTCATTGTTTCTTCCTGCCTATTGGGCCCCTACACACACATAGACTCCTTGGGCCCATCACGCCTCCTACCTGGCCTAGCTGTTTTCTAAAAACAAAAAGAAAAAGTGACACACTTTTATATTTTAAAAGCCAACACTTAAATTATAAACAGTGATAAGTGCTTATGGAAAAAATGTGAAGAATATAGACAGAGAGGAAAAAACATGTCCCAAGCCCTCCCTGCTCTCTACATCCTTCTACTCCATGGAGCCTTCCCAGCTGCATGGCTCAGTGCTTGTTTGTTCTTGAATGGAGCAGCACAATGTGCCACACATAAGTGCATGTGTGTGCTTAGCATGTGGGAGCATGCATGGTATATGGTATGTGTGGGTTGTATGGCATATAGTGTGTGGTATGTGATATGTTTGAGGTGTGTGTATGCTATGTAAAATATGTATGTTGTGAAGAGGTAGTGTATTCTCCCCAGCAGGGGTGACTCTCCTGTCACCCTCTCCCCACAACCCCAGATAAAGTCACAGTGAGCCTCTCACTGGTAGAAGCATATATTCACTTTATTTTATTTTGGAGCCACAGCCAGTGATACTCAGGGTTGATTCCTAGCTCTCCACTCAGATCACTCCTGAAGGGCTCTGGAAACCATATGGGGTATCAGGTATCAAATCCAAGAGCTTTCCCCACTGTACTGTCTCCAGCCCCAGGTCCTCTATGTGCTTTTCTTGGGGAGACTTGTGACCAGACCCTATCCTCCATTATTCCTAACATCACTTCCCTGCATGTTTACAGTAGGGCTGAGGAGCAGCTGGTCAGCCTCAGAGCTACACACACCAATTCTGATTAATAGGTAGGAGGAACACCAGAGCACCTTTCATTGTTCAGTCCCACTGGGAAGCCACTCTTTTGTTGTTTTGTATGTGTGCTTGTGTGGGGGATGGCAGAGGTGGAGCAGAGGGTTGTGCCACACTCTGCAATACTCAACGTCCTTCCTGACTCTGTGCTCAGGGGACTGTGGTGCCAGGGATTCAAACCGGGATCAGTCATGCAAAGCAAGTGCCCTAAGGTATTCTCTCCCTATCCTTGAGAAGCCACTTTGGGGTTAGTATTTAAGGGATTGTGAAAACACATGTTCCTGGGTTCAAATCTGACCTCCCCTGCATCCTCACTGTGAGACTGGAGCAGGTAAGCATCCACACAGACTCTGTGGACTCATTTGTAAAACAGGACTGAAATATGTAGGCTCCTACATATCTGACTTCTGGAGATTCAGCCAATGTCGCCTGACTTCAACGAGCGATAATTATGGTGGGCATTCTTTTTCTTTTTTTTACCATATTTTATTGAAGTCCTGGGACTTGCAATATTGTTATTAATATTTTCACACATACATCATTCCAAAACCCATCCTCACAGACTGCTTCCCTCTGCCAGTACCCTCAGTACCCTCCTAGGGACCCCCTATTTTGTCTAATGAGAAAATCTCCAGTTCTAATATCATTGGTAATTTGTTGTTTTCTTACTTTGTTTCTTTATATTCCACACATGAGATTTTTTAATTATTGTATTGTATAATTATATTTTAATTGTATTTAATATGGTAGAATATTTCATTATTTAAATATTGTGCTTATTTTTAATTACTTTGTGCTCACATATAGGTGATTAAAGCTAAAGTCCTGAAATTTCACAAAATTAAAAATCAGAAAATTAAAAAAAGTGTTTTGATGACTATGTTGTTCTCTTGTAAGTCTATAATTTTAAATTCTTATAGTGTAAATAATTCTATAAATATGTTTTAAATATATTTAAACATATTCTATAAATATGTTTTAAATTTAACCTGAAATAGATAACTAGTAAATCCTACAAGTGTACAATTTAGTAAGAACAAGGTAAGGAGAATTCAGAAAATGTTAAGGGGAAAACTGAATAGGCCCATAAAAATGTATTTTTTCCTTCCCTCTGCCCAAAAATGTATTTTATGATCAGACCTAAATACCAAACCCAAAGTCAGCAACAGCAGAATCAAGAGACCCAAAGTACAAGTTATTTACAATTATTATGCTAGCAGTCCAGGGAGCTAAAGGTAGATGTATGGGATGCATGCTGAGAACAGGGGTGGAGGAAGGTCAACACTGATGATGGGAATTGCCCTGATTCACTGTCACTATGAATATATATATATAACTGTGAAAAACTTGTAATTCACAAGTTGGCCTCAATAAAATATATTAAAAATAAATAAAAGTGTATTTTATCCAAAAAAGGCAATATAGCTTCTCTGCTAATTCCCTGATAGATAGCTATTGTTTGTATGTGTATATCTGTGTATGTAACTTGATGTACAATATTTTCTGGCGCATAAGTTGACTTTGAAACAAAAAAAAAGTCAACCAAAAATTGGGGGTCGTTTTATACGCCGAGTATATCCCAAAAAAACGTTTCAATATGTCGCTAAACGAAAATTGTGTGAATATTGCCACAAAACGAATTTTCCAACTCCATCCTGCACCAATCACTGCAAGGCTGCTTGGACCACCTCTCTAACTCAGCCAATCCAAGCAGGCTTTTGATGCATGCAAATTAGACAATGTTCTGGACCCGAATCTACACTGTCAAAAGCCTGCTCAAATGGGCCAGAGTCAGAGAGGAAATCTATTACAGTATAACCTTTGAACCTTTGCTTGTTGTGATTGGCTTACTGTGGTACATACAGTTGCAGCACAGGAACATTCTGTCTGATACAGCGAATATAGGCCTAAACCTATGTTTTAACTGCAAAATTAGGGGGTCGTCTTATACACCCGGTCGTCTTATATGCTGGCAAATACGGTATGTATAACATGTGGAAACATAACTTCATGCACATGTAACTTAATGAGTGTGCAACATGATGTGTGATGAGTGTATGTAACATGATGAGTGTAACATGATGAGTGTGTCATGATGAATGTGTATAAATTTATATGTGTCTAAAATATGTATGTATCTTGTATTTCTTGATATGTGTATAACATGATTTGTGTAATTTGATGTGTGTAACTTAATGTGAGTTATATGATGGGCGTGTATAAAATAAGTGGGTAACGATGTTGTATAACACAATGGATATGTGTAACATGAATGCATAACGTAATGTGTGTTGCTTGTGTATTTGTGTGAGTGAAATGATGGGTGTATAATTGGTGTACCTTTATATGTATGGAGCATGATGGGTATGTAATTTGATGTGTGTACCTTGATATGTATATAATATGATTTATGTAATTTGGTGTGTGTAACGTGATGGGTGTGCAATCTGATGTGTGTTTGCACTGATTGTAAGTGCTAGGTCAGAGAGACATTGGTCACTCCTTGTCTCCAACCCTGAATGATAAAATTTTTCCAAAGTGGAATGATACTGATTTATAACATACATCCCTTTAATGATTAGCAAGAGCCTGTGGATGCTGAGCTATTCCATCCCTGTAGGCATATAAAAGTGTAAGAGTGTGGTGCCTATTAAGGATTACCAGGGTCATCATGGAAGTGCTGAGGACCTCCAGGGCCACACTGAGAAAATCTGAGGAATCCTCAGATGTTAGGTGTTCAACCCAGGTCTATAGTGCAAGGCAACCCTCTACTACCTTAACCTTAATCCTTATACTACCTCTCTTGCCCTGCATCTATTTATTAGGTATTTTCATATCTTGAATGATTATCTGTTAGTTTCCTCTCTCCATTTCATTGTCTTATTGTTTTGTGGGTGCTTATTACTTATTATGGATTTTTACCCTTTATATATGTTACAAACATTTTAATTTTATTATTAAATAAATATTAAATAAAATATTTGCAATGTATCTAGTCTATCATCGCTTTGCAACTGTTGAGGGGACTTTTGGGACTTTTGGGGGTGTTTTCTTAGTATTTGATGTAGTCATATTTATTCATTTTTTTCTTTAAGAGCACTTGATATCTGATTTTTCTAACACTGACTTATGCAACTATTCCAATAGTTCTGATATTTTATTTTATTTATTTATTTCATTAATTTTATTGTTAGGCTTACTAACAATTTAAGTAAATTTCTATATGAACGAGGTGTATATACTCTATTTAAAATAGAATTCTTTTTTTGGGGGGGGGCCACACCTGGCGGTGCTCAGGGGTTACTCCTGGCTGTCTGCTCAGAAATAGCTCCTAGCAGGCACTGGGGACCACATGGGACACTGGGATTTGAACCAATCACCTTTGGTCCTGGATCGGCTGTTTGCAAGGCAAACGCCGCTGTGTTATCTCTCCGGGCCCTAAAATAGAATTCTTACTATTTACCCTATACCCATCAGACAAGGGGCTAATATCGAAAATATACAAGGTAGTGACAGAACTTAATAAGAAAAAATATATATAGTCCCATCAAAAAATGGAGAGAAGAAATGCACAGACAGTTCCTCAAAGAAAAAATACAAATGGTCAAAGGACACATGAAAAACTGCTCCACATCACTAACCATCAGGGAGATGCAAATCAAAACAATAATGAGCTACCATCTCATACCACAGAGACGGACACACATAGCAAAGAACAAGAATAATCAGTGCTGATGGGATTTGGAGAGAAAGGAACTCTAATTCACTGCTGGTGGGAATGCCGTCCAGTTCAGCCTTTATGGTAAACAATATGGGATTCCTCAAAAAACTGGAAATTGAGCTCCTATATCATCCAGCTGTACCACTCCTACAGATATACCCTAGGGACACAAAAATACAATTCAAAAACCCCTTCCTCACACCTATATTCATTGCAGCACTATTTACAGTAGCCAGACTCTGAAAACAACCAAGATGCCCTTCAACATATAAATGGCTAAAGAAACTGTGGTACATATACACAATGGAATATTATGCAGTCATAAGGAGAGATGAAGTCAGAAAATTTTCCTATTCATGGATGTACATGGAACCTATTATGTTGAGTAAAATAAGTTATAGGGAGAGAGATAGATACAAAATAGTCTCACTCATCTATGGGTTTTAAGAAAAATTTAAGACATTTTTGTACTAAGGCCCAAAGACAATAGA
>PVKC010001823.1:28695-47587 GCA_004027635.1 Crocidura indochinensis
CTACAAACATGCTTGTAATCATGGTGCTTAAATAAAGATTTAAAAATAAAATAGAATTCTTTTCCCTCCCTGATCAGTAGCTCTTTTGCTATTAGACCATTCATTTTAACTGCCTGTGTATTGAACTTTTACCTACCTTGGTGGGGGCCTTTTCTGCCCAATCTGTTCATGAATGAAGCCCTGTAACAGCATCTGACACATAGTATCAAAATATTTGTTTTTTTTTAAAATAATATCTTTATTTAAGCACCATAATTACAAACATCTTTGTAGTTGGGTTTCAGTATTTAAATTTTTGTTGAGTGAATAGAGATAGTCATCACAGATATTTTGTTTAAATAATCTATTCTTTACCACTAATTTGGAATTCCATCTTCCACAACCTGTTCTTCTCTCATCATTAGTCTGAGGTTTTCTTCCACTTCTATGTCTGATAAGTTTAAAAAACTATAAATTTCAAATTCACAGATGTTGAATTCTCTTAAATAAAAAGAAAAGTTCACAAACATGTATATGGTGCCTTTTTATTTTTGTTTGTTTGTTTCTGGGCCACACCCAGCAGTGCTCAAGCATTACTCCTGTCTCTGCTCAGATATCACTCTCCTAGCAAGCTCCAAGACCATAGGGGATGCTTGGGATCAAACCTAGGTCAAGTACAAGGCAAATGCCCTACCTGCTATGCTATTGCTCCAGTTGCTTTTTTAATTATTTATTAATTTTTTTTGGGGGGGGTCACACCCAGTGATGTTCAGGAGTTACTCCCGGCTATGTGCTCAGAAATCACTCTGGCTTGGGGGACCATATGGGACGCTGGGGGATCGAACCAAGGTCCATCCTGGATCAGCCGCATGCAAGGCAAACAAACATCTTACCGATGTGCTATTGCTCTGCTCCCCCTCCCCCGCAATGCTTTTTTAAGGATTGTTCCCTACTTCTAGATTAGTCAGAGAGTAATCCATTTTGTTGGTCTCAGCACTCTTTACATGTCTTTTGTTGGGGTCACTGTTCTTATCGCATTTATTCATTTTTATTTTCAACTTTATAGATTTTACTTTAGTCTTTTATTTATGCCTAATAGATTTTATTTTATTCTTTTTTTAAGCTTATCAGGTTAAATACATAAATAATTTTTATCCTCTGAAAAGGCTTATTTAGGGGCCCGGGAGATACCATGAAGGTAAGACGTTTGCCTTTCATGCAAAAGGTCATCGGTTCGAATCCCGGTGCCCCATATGGTCCCCCATGCCTGCCAGAAGCAATTTCTGAGCATGGAGCCAGGAGTAACTCCTGAACACTGCCGGGTGTGACCCAAAAACCAAAAAAAAAAAAAAAAGAAAAAAAAACTAAAAGGCTTATTTAAAAAATTATTTGGGGGGAGCCATATATGATGCTGTGTGGGGTGTGGGGTGGACAAGCAGTATTCAGACAGACAAGGCATGTATTCTATATCTCTTGTCACTGGCCTTAGAAAAGTCTTTATGAACATTATAAAATCTGAGATTTCCTTATAATCAAGTATAAGAACTCTTTAGTCAAGGTTCTCAAAAGTTGTCTGTTTCGGGCCCGGGAGATAGCATGGAGGTAGGGCGTTTGCCTTTCATGCAAAAGGTCATCGGTTCGAATCCCGGTGCCCCATATGGTCCCCCGTGCCCGCCAGGAGCAATTTCTGAGCATGGAGCCAGGAGTAACCCCTGAGCACTGCCGGATGTGACCCAAAAACCAAAAAAAAAAAAAAAAAAAAAAAAAAAAAAAAAAAAAAAAAAAAAAAAAAAAAAAAAGTTGTCTGTTTCTTGAGTATCTATGAAGTTATAGATCAATATTCAAAACCCTCCCATTTTCTTTTGGAGGTAGGTTACTGCACCTTCAAATTTTGAATAGTACATTTGAGATATACGCTATGCTTTTAATTGTCTCTGTGGTTCTAAGAATGTGTTATTTTATGCATTTTATGCTTCCAGTGTTAAGGGTAAAAGTAAAGACTCCTTACTTTTATTTTTTATTAGATAAATAGATCCATTTGGTAATATATTACCTTTAGTAGTTTGGTGTATTGTCTAGTGTTGGTATTGGCTTTCCTATAATCATTTTGTTTGCTATATCTTATTGTCATTTCTTTGCACATCAGCCTTCGTTAGCTTAAGTCTATCTCTTTCAAACAATATTATGACTGGATTTCTTTGTACCCAGCCTAATGTCTTATCTTAGATTATATTAGTCACAGTCTTGTGTTTATTGATATATTGATCCTTTTTTCTTTCTGTTTAGCATTTCCTTTTCTAACTTACTGAATTAATTTAATTTTCTTTGTACCTCCCTCTCCCTCCCACCTACAGTGTTTTAAAAGTTCAGTGTCTCACTTTTCTTCTAGAATTACCGTTAAACAAAAACTTAAAAGCCCCACTTTCATATTAATGTCAAGAATTAAGTGGCATCTAGTTCCCAATAAGATGAGATAGTGATGATGAAAACATCTTTTGATTTGTCTGTACATTTTTCTACTGTTCTTACTCTTTTTTGAATTACTTATTCTAATGCGGTTTTTATTTTGTTGGAGTAATTCCTTAAGTAATTGTTTTAAGAAAAGATAAGTGGGTGGCATGCTATTTTTAGTGCTTCTGTCTTTGACTTTGAGACTCGGCTGAGTAACAAATCACGGGTTTCAACCCTCTTCCCTCACAGCTCCGCAGTCTTTGTGCTCTTTTGCCCTCCCCACCATGCCTGGGTTTGGTGTCAAGTCTAATGTCAGTTTCCAATTTTCTAATGTCAGATTCTCACAGTTTTTGTCAACTGTCAGAGACAAGGCTGAGTTTGCTATTTTCCTGGGTGAAGGGGGACATCACCACAAGTGCCTTGGCCTATTCAGAGAAGCAGGTCAGGATTGACTGAGGATCAAGTCTCCCCTACAAGGGTATTCCATATGGGGTTCTGTGTTGATTGTGGAAGGAACATAGCATTTAGACTGGAACTGATGGAAACAGTGAAGAAGTATGTCAGTGAGTAGTAAAGTCAAGGTATCTCGGGGCACTGACTAGTGGAAAAGCTGATGCATCCTTCTGGAAGTTTCTATCATTGACAAACTATTCAGGCTAGAGTCTCTGGAGGAAGAGTTTTTCTCATGGATATAATCTTTGAAGAGACACTAGATTCTGTTTTCCCTCCCTTTTATTTTGGAACCTTTGGAAACCTAGAGTTCAGGAACTCTCTCTTACCTGCCAGTCCCAGCTCCTCAGCCTCTGGCAGATAAGCCTGGCACTGCATGAGTTGGGTGAGGTTGGCTGGGCCCTGATTTGATTTTCTGTCACTGCACTCATCTGCTTTTCCTCAGCCTTGCTGACTGGCTGCTTGGAGGGTGGCTCTGTTGTTCTTCCTTCTGTGTGTGTCTCTTTTCATTTCCTTGTCAAATGGCCAAAAGAGGCAAAACAGATGGGTCTGGTTTGCCCCATAGAATGGCAGGTGTTATGCATAGCCTTGCCCAAGAGACACAGGGGCAACTGGCTCCATTCTCCCTGCCATCTGATCCAGAGACTGGGAACCATGCTCAGATGACACTTCCTTTGGCAGGAGAATGTGGTTTACCTCTCCCACTTGACCCCACATCTCTAACTACACCCATTGCTCTCACTGCATCACCTCACCTATGGAAATGATTTGGTGCCATTAGTCCATCACAGGGTCAGGTCTAGGCCATGCCAATCAGTAAGCTCCTGCCCTATTTGATCCACCGTCCCCATAGAGACGGGCAGGCAATTTGTCCAACTTCTGTCGATTTGGAGTCTCTCTTATGCTTCCACAGTTCTGTTGGTTAGAAATATATTCTCTCTCCCCTCAGACACCACCAGAATCTCTTGACTTCTCTCTAGCTGGTGCTATGGAGGAAACTCAACACCCTTGGACACTCTGCCCACTTCCATGCCTACTTCTTTGCCTACTTCTGCTAAGGGATAGACCCAATGAGTCCTAATCCCTTGCCCCCCTAAAATAAAATGTACCTCAGATTGAATGCATATCCATATGAATGGAAAAGGTGCTGAAGAGCAGAGGGCACCCCCACTGTGTGAGATACACCTAGCTATTGGAAAACATCAGACTGACAGGTGGGGGTGCTGTCTCTGAGGCTCTGAGACCACCTGGGAAGACACTGTGATAACTCTTAGGAAGCATTCAGGCTGTTCAGGGAAGGGAAATTTTAGTCCAGTTTTGGGGAGCTCTGGTCGAGCCTTCTGAGAGAGGGTGGGCAGGCTTATGCCAATAGTCATGATCACGGGCACATGGGCAAAGACTCTGAGATGGGACTTATGGGCTGTGCTTATATGGTAAGCATATGTAAAACATATATGGTATTTCTGCCCTGGGATAAAGAGTTCCATGGATTTTATTAATGGGAATGAATCAGAGGGCGTAGACACAATGGGGCATGTGATGAACAACTGCATAGAGATGAAGTGGGGAAAGTTTGGACTACAGTCTCAGAAAGTACAAGCAGGTGCCCAGAGCAAGTTCATGGGCACCAATCAGGCTGAAGATGGTCTGCTGGATGTGGTACAGGTGTGTGGCAGGAAGGCTGCACAAAAGATCTTTGGTCACTGCTCTGTTTTTCTGGGACTCAGTAAAGGGAGGAGGTTGCCAAAACCACTGCTTGTGTCACTCATAAAATCCCAAAAGAGGGTGATAGCACGTGGGGCCCATGTATAGCCAAAGCTATGCAGCTGAATGCAGTTTGGGAAGAGCCATTGGAGTGACCCTGGTTGATGTGAGCCTGGCTTTGAGCCAGAAGACCCTTGAATGACCTGAATTATTATAACCAAGGAATGTGCATGTCATGCCCAGCCCCCTTCCAGGAACAGCGCTGAGTGTTGCTGAGTCACTTTTTAAAGCTTCAGGGAAATGAATGGTGGTTGAACCAGGTGTTTTGGTCCTGGAGCCAGATTTTCAGCCACTGGACCATACAGTGTGCAGTAGACTCTGGGAGCACAATCCCCAAAAAGCAGGGTGGATGTAGCACCCCACCCACAACTACCAACAAAGCTCAGACTCACTTTCCGGAAGCACATCACTAACTTTTCATCCACCCACAACCTGTTATTGAATGAGTGATCATTTTGAACACCAACCTCACACATTGGTCTCTTCACCCAGTAATTATTGCTCAGTTCCTGCCCAGAATATTCTGTCTTATTTATTTGGGGATTCCATTGCTCTCTTAAATCAGTTACTGTATTAAAGTCTCACCCCCTGTTTAAATTGAGTCACTTTTGCAGGTTGTATTTGTCTTCTATTGTGTAACAAATTACCCCCAAACATAGTGGCATCCAGCAATACTCATTGTTTAGTATGCAGTTCCATGTGCCTATGTCTAGGGTAGAATTGGCAGTATCCCCTGTACTAGGTGTGAAGAAAGGCACCCATGATCCAATTCTCACCTGTTATGTTCTGGGAATGATCAGTTTACCAGGCTCCTTCCAAATGTAGATGGAATCCAGGTCCTGGGGTCACAGGACTGAGTTCTGTTTTCTTGCTGGTGTCCAGACTGTGTGCACTGGGGCCCTGGAAACTCTTGAGGGCCATTATGGAATTGTGTCCACTTGCTGGTAAAGAAGTAGCATCCTTACTACTACTAGAAGTTAGTGCTTTAATGCCTCCCTGGAGGACATGGGGATCAGGCTTTGCTCTGAGGAAAGCTACATGAGAGGGGCTGGGAACCTCAGGCTTCAGCAGAGAATTGTTTGTGTCTCAAGAAGTTTTCAGGCCAACTCTTTGACCCAAAGTTTTCTCATCATCTGCAGGACTCCAAGCACAATCTGGTCAGCCTCGGTCTAGTTCATGGAGGAGCCTCCGTAGATCCCCATCAAGTCAGCCCGCCCTTCCAGAAAGAAGAGCCGAGTGTGAGAGAAGGCAGCTACAGCCAGCGTGGACATGAATGCTGGCCTTCAGAGAGAACAGCGTTTTAGTTTTGGTCATCGAAAGTGGTGCCTTCAACGCAGGTAAGACCACAGCTATCGCTGCATAACCTTGCTGGAGTGCCATTTTGGTTCCTTGCATGAGCTAACTCATATTCTTTCAAATGGAGCTTTGCCTTGCATGTATGAGGTTCTGGGTTTGATCCCAAACACACACACACACACACACACACACACACACACACACATCACTGTTGTGAGCTGGAAGTCCTCAGGGTTTCCCTAGGCAGGAGTGGAGTATTGAGTTCTGAGTTAGTCTTTTCTCCCCAGTTTCTTGGTGTCCCTCTGTCCTGGTAACTCCCACACTGTCTGTCTCTTCGTGCCCTCTTTCCTTGAACACCCTCAGTCTTCTCTACTCCCTTTTCTGCCCCTTGTGGGAGAGGTCTTGACTGAAGAGCCCCCACCACTGACTCCTTGGTACCTTATTGGGAAGGATCTGGAGCTCCCATTGAAGGACACGAAGGAAGCAACCTAAGCTGGTGGCACTTTCAAGTCAGGAGCAGGATTGCTAGGAATTCTGTCATCACCCTCAGAGCAAGCATGAAGAGAATTGGCCTGAGGAGGTCTCCACACTGGGATATGGGCATGTTTCCATCCTTTGGGGTTTTGTAACACTCCAGGTCTGTGGTGTGGCTTCAGATTAAATGTTAAGGTTCTGCTCCACAGGGAGCGTGTTCTCTGGGTCAAGAATGTCTTTGGATGTTTTGTCTTAAGTACATCAGAGTCACCTAGGGAAGGGCATAGGGTAGCAGATAAAGAGAAAAAGTCCATTTCCTGTGCTCCTCATGCCCCTCACCCCCAGTCTTGCTTTCTGAATCATACCAAGCCAGGGACAGGAAGCTGCTCTCTGATTCTAATTCAGCCACGTCCTGGGAGTACAAGTCTCTTCTGAGGGATTCTGGTGATGCTTATTTCTGTGTCTGGTTCAGGGGACTTGCACCAAGACCCAGGGGTACTACTGACTGGGGGACTGTGAGTCATAAGCCCCTCCTCTGATCCTAGCAGCACTATCTCATTAGAAGAGACTGAAAAGGAGGAAGCCAGGACATTCAGCACCTCTCAGAGAGTGGCAAGACTCCCAGCTTCAACCCCACCTCATGGAGCCATGAGGCCTAGATATGGCCAGGGTTCTCCCATGAAGGTGAAAGACTCTCAGAGGAAGGTGTGGGCCTCTGTGTCTCCTCTGGAGGAGGGTGTGGAGTGTGATGTTTAATAGAATGGCCCAATTCACGTTCCAGCTCTGGCTCTAACAGCTTTATCCAGCTTTTTCCATCTTGGAGAGATGCTTGGTCTCTCTCCCTTGCCTTTGCCTTTCACCCTCTCCAAAAAAAAATAAAAGAAAAAGAAAAAGAAAACCCTCAGGGCTGCTATAAAGGGACAGCCCAGACCCCTAAAACATGACTGGTCCAAGTAAGGATTCCCCAAGTGGTAGTGGCCCTGAATTCTGCTGGCAACCAGCCTCCATTGTCCTTCCAGTTGTGGTCATGCATCTCTGCACTCTGACTGGTGCAGGACTCCATAGGACAGGAAGAAACAGAGGCCTTGGCCTGGGCCTACCAGGGACTTGACCCTTTGCAAACAGAAAGGGCAAGGTACAGGCAGAGCCCTGAGGATGCTTCTCTTGCTCCTTTTGAGGATATGAAAACAGAACAGAGAGGTCCAATGACCTGCCAGCAGTAACATAGCTACAAAATGCAGAGCCTATGGCTTTCCAAGGGTCAGCCCTGTCCTCTTCACCAAAGTGCAGCCTGAAGTTTGTGGTGACAGTGTCTAGAATGACCCAGAAGTATGTGCATTGGGGGGAAGAATCAATAGTGCTCTAAGGAACAAATGGGGAACAAATTGGTCCCCTAGACACCTAGTGCTTCAGGTTGGCACTGCACCTAGGTGGGGATATCTCATAGCAGTATTTGGGGCGGGGGGTGGGGGTGTGTGTGTCCTCCACTAGCAATCAGGTTGAAGGAGGTGAAAGTGGCCTCTGCAAAGTAATGGTTGTGACACAGGACACCTACTTGAACCTTTTCCCTGAAACTTTTCTGTCTTTGTGGGCCCAGACAGCCACAGTGAAGTACCTGTAGGGGGCCAGATTGGTCCAGAGAGAAGTGAGTTGTCAATTCCAACAAAAGAAGCTGCTCCCCACCCCTTCCTGTGCTCCTCTAAGAAATAAAAGCATCTGAGATACATGGAATGCTGGCTCAGGGTTTCTGGAGCTCCTTCTGTCCCATCATGGCCTGCGGTGGCTGCAGCCAGCAAGGATAAAGCAAAAGTGGCATCTGAAGAAGTGGGTGAACAAGAATAGGCGGGCAGGGTTGCTAGATAGGACCCATTCACCAGGGTCCAGTAGTATTGTAGGCTGATCTATGTGGGACAGATCCACTAACACTACCCATGACACAGGAGCAAGAATGACCTCAGGGCAGAGTGAATCATGTAGCACCACCCTCCTTTAGGGCTGACCCAGACTGGGGTTCTCTCCAAGAAATGTGTAAGTTCTAAATACACAACAAAACAACAATGAGGGCTTGAGAGATAGCACAGCAGTAGGGCATTTGCCTTGCAAGCGGCTGACCCAGGACTAACAGTGGTCCGAATTCCGACATCCCATATGGTCCCTGTGTCTGCCAGTAGCAATTTCTGAGCACAGAGCCACGAGTAACCCTGAGTGCCACCAGGTGTGGCCCAAAAACCAAAACAAAACAAAAAAACAATAATGAGTGTAGAGGCATTTTCTTTCCAGCCAATACTAACCTCTATAGTTTTAGACACCATGTTCAAAAGTCAAATCTTCAGTGTAATTCCAATATATAAGAAGATTAAAGCAACCGTTTATTAATGTTTTAATTTGCCCTTTGGGGGACGGGGATTGAGTCACACTGAGGGTGCTCAGAGCTTACTCCTGGTCTGTGCTTAAAGGACACTCATGGTGGTGCTCACGAGATCACATGTTGTGCCAGGTATTGAACTGGGATTAGCTGCATGCAAGACAAGCAACTTCCTTACCTGTTGTAGTATTTCTCTGGCCCATCATTTGCCTTTTTTAAGTTCAATTTATTTAACATCTCCTAATGACAAACAGTCCATCAGTAGAGCAACGCCCTTCCTTTGAGAAATAAAACATTGAAATCTCTCTCTTTGAACCAGAGATCAGCCAACAACAGCCTAAGGACCTGCCCTAGGCTACTCCCTGATTTCCTAACTGAAGTTTTTTTGGGTTGTTTTTTTTTTTTTTTTTTTTTTTTTTTGGTTTTTGGGCCACATCCAGTGACGCTCAGGGGTTACTCCTGGCTATGCGCTTAGAAGTCGCCCCTGGCCTGGGGGACCATATGGGGCACGAGGGGATCGAACCGCGGTCCGTCCAAGGCTAGTGCGTTAAGGCAGGCACCTTACCTCCAGCGCCACCACCCGGCCCCCTACTAACTGAACTTTTATTGGCACCATTTATACCTCCATTCACACTTAATATCTGGCTCCTTTTCTACTCTGATGGCAGTTGAGAAGTTGTAATCACTGTGTGTTGTTTGCCTTGCAGAGCCAAAAATATAAACTATTTGGACTATTACAGAAGAGGCTTCCTGACCTGTTCCAAATAACTGTATTGCTAAAATAGCTGGAACATCCTGTATTGCCTTTTGTTTTGTTTGGTTGGTTATGCCATATTTGGTAAATTCTAAACCATGTTAACAAGGTGGTGCACATCATACTATGTTTTTGACAGCTGTCTTTCTGCTGGGATGTCCTTGATGACAATGCTACTTAGATATTTGGAAAGAAATGGAAGGAATAATGGTTTGCATCATTGCCACAGACTCAACATTATCATTTGTGAAATTTTCATCATCATCCACCTTATAGCCCATTCTCATGTCATTGGTGGCTTTCATATATACTAGCTTATGTGTTTTCTATAAGTATTCATAGTTCTGAATTTTTTAATTTTTGGTTTTTCGGACCACACCCATTTGATGCTCAGGGGTTACTCCTGGCTAAGCACTCAGAAATTGCCCCTGGCTTGGGGGGACCATGTGGGACACCAGGGGATCGAACCGCGGTCACAATCTTTCCTTGGTTAGTGCTTGCAAGGCAAACACCTTACCTCTAGCGCCACCTCGCTGGCCCCAGTTCTGATTTTTTTTAAATCAAACAAGTAAGATATCCGGTACTGAGTTCCACTCTTTCTAGTTGAAGCTCATGATATACTTAGGCCTTGATTCAAGATCTGCAAAGACCAAGTTAAGCCAGCCACACCCTTTGGCTGTGCTCAGGATGGTACAATGTACCCTAGAACATGTTGGAATGTGCCAGCCCGTTTTCCATAACAGTTTTGCATCAGAGTCAAATGGTATTTTTAGAAAATATCACCTAGCTTAAGAAGGATTGCAAATCACCCTTTGAGCAAATGTATTGGTTTCTAATTCTGTATTGAGGGTAGCAGAAGATCTGGGCTTTAGCATGGATGTCAGCAGGGAATGAACCAGAGGAAACCCAGATGGAAAATGATGCCCAGGTGTTTGCTGGAATGCAGAGGACTAGTGTGCTTTGGCTATGGTGAAGTGAGCAGGCTTTTGAGCTGGGCCTCACAGGGTAGGAAAGACCTCTTTCCTACAGTCTAGGAGGAAGTGGTGATTGATGACTAAGGAAAGAAGAGGGATTGGGGTGTGGGAGGGTCCTGCATCTGCAAGTGGGAAAAGCACCCCAGAAACATAGAAATGGAGAGAAAGCTCTTGCTGAATGAAGGTGGAGGTAGCTCTAACAATGACTAGTGATCTGAATAGAGTTACCCAGATCTTCTCTGTCACTTTTTTATTCCTTTTCAGAATACATAGGAAGAATGTGGGCAAATTTCAAAACATGTGCAGGGGCCTAGGGATAGCCCAAGGGTCAGGACATGTGCTTTGCATGTGCAAGGGTTTTAGATTTATATATGGTGCTTCAGAGGTCAGGAATGGTCCTGGGAGCCCTCAAACACTGTTTGTTTCGATGGCCCCACACAGCTGGACCTAAATATTAATTTACCCAAACTTGTTGACAGAATTATTGGGAGTAGCCTCTGGGGGCCCCTGAGCAATGCTTAAAAGGGCCCCTAAAATGTGTCAAAAAATTGGAGGAGGGACTTACAAGTTTATTTTAATGGACATATAAAATGGTAGCCCCTAGGGCCCGGGAGATAGCATGGAGGTAAGGCGTTTGCCTTTCATGCAAAAGGTCATCGGTTCGAATCCCGGTGCCCCATGTGATCCCCCGTGCCTGCCAGGAGCAATTTCTGAGCATGGAACCAGGAGTAACCCCTGAGCACTGCCGGGTGTGACCCAAAAAAAAATGGTAGCCCCTGAGCAGATAAAGGAACAGGCAGGCAAAAACTAGGGACTGCAGTTCAGGTTGGGTGGGATGTTGGAACACCTGCCAGGCTTTCCTTGAGGAGAGCCTACTGAGCAGAAACAACTCATGGATGGGGACAAATGTCAGGGCTTGAGGGAATGGTGGTTGGGCAATGACTTTTGGCATTCAAGGCAAGGGCCACAGAGTCAGGAATAAACCCCAGAAGCCCTGTGACCCCAGCTGCCTGCCTGGCTTCAATGGGAACAGGGAGGGGTAGGCCTGGCAGCTTTGGAAAGCTGTGGGTTGGTGCAGGCCTCTCTGGGATAAAAAGGTGCCAATTCCTTCTGAGGGTTAGCTGCCCCACCACCCTGCAAAAAAGACATTTTTAGATTTTAAAAGGGTGATCTCATTTTTTTTTCTTATTTACATAGCCCTGTTTGTTTATATAGTCCTTTAAAAATAGCGCACATGTGCTAAGCTTAGCCTTCTCCCCACCCGCTGTGGCAAGGGTCAGTGTGCAGGGAGAAACACCTTTTTATTTGAGGGGCAGCTTTGTTCCCAAGGACAGATGGGAGCAAAATGGGACAGGTAGGATGCTTTGTGGTTTTTCATGTCGCTCTTCCAAAATAGCCACAAGCCTTCCTCCACTTCCTGTCTGCCTCCACTCTGCAGATTTCGCCTGCAGAGTCCCCCAGCTTCTGGGATTTTTCAGGGAAGCTCGAAGGATCTGTCAGCAAATAAACATGCTTGACCCCAAAGCCCTTGAACTTGACTCTGGGTTTGCCTCCTCGTGGCTCTGTCTCCTCCCAGTTGTGGGACCTCAGAGCAGTGACTCAGCTGTCTGTGCCAAATGGGTGAGATCGGATAATTGCTCCACATGTGATGCTGGTCAGAATAAAGGAGGGGCTGCAAGTGAAGGGCACAGAACGGAGGCACCAGCTGCTCTTCATAAGCCTCTTACTGAGCAAAGTTGCTCATATTCACCCTCACCAGAGCAGACTCCCAGCCGCCTGCCTATCCACAGGCTTGGTGGCACCAGTCCATCCTGACATTGTCCCAGAGTGATGAAAAGATAAAACCCATCTCTGGCCATGCTTTCCCAGAGACCTGCAGAAATGGTTTTCAATGGCCTGAGAGTAAATATTTTGAGTTTAGCCAGCCATATGATCTCTCTTGCTGCTGTGGTAGTATCTAAAAGAACATATCCCATAACAACTTTCTGTAGAAAACCAGGTCCAGATCTGGATTTGCCACTCCTGATCTGCATTATGGTTCATCCACGCCTTTCACTCAGCATTGCCCACCAGTCTGTTTCCTTCCTGATGTGCCTAGGGAACTTTAAACCCTATAGTCCATTGCAGAGATTCTGTCTGGGTTTTCCTCTGTTGCCCTCTGTGCATCCCTAGTCCATGGCATTAGAAGCTATGCTCTGGGAATCTTTATTCCCCCGTAACCCATTGTGCACACACTCTGTCCCTATTAGAGATGGCCCCTTATGGAAAGAAATTCTGCTTCCCTCCTGTCTGTGCTACTCAGGCTTCTGGTTAGGTTTCCAAGATGCTCTGGAAGCATTTGTTCATGAACATGAAGATCTGCCAGAGAGTGGCTGCTCTCCTGCCACCTGGAAGCTGATAGTCTGATTCTCTGATTTGGACGCTTAGGTATCCATTGATTAAAGGGCCCCAGTGATGGGGTACTGATGCCTTCTGTGGAGAAAGAGGGCATTTGATTTCAACCTGAGTCACTAAGAAAAGACTCAGAGAAAGGGGAAACAGGAAAACTGGGGCACTTCTGATGTGGGAAGGTGGCAGAGAGCAAACTGGGTCCTAGTATCAGTAGGACAGTAGACAGAGTAGCCTGAAAGCCCTTACCCAAAGACCTGGGTCATGAAGGAGGGTGAGGGACTCAGGGACTGGGTACATGCATGCATGGGAGTTTGGACTTTAATCCTGGAGCCCAAATTTCTCCAAAAGATTGATCCACCTGCAAAGAATTGCTGGGGGTGTCTTTCAAATGCAAATTTGGTGCCCTGTCCCTGTATAAAGGTGAAAAGGCTGTAGAGGACTAACTTTAAAAAAATTATTAAAATACCATGATTACAAAGTTCTTCATAGTTGAGTTTTAAACATACAGCTTTCCAGTACCTATCTCACCATCATATTAATTTCCCTTCACCAATGTTCCCAGGTTCCTTCCCTCAAATGGCCCTCCTCACCCTGCATCTTGACAAGCACCTTTTCAATTTTTGTTGTTATTTTTGTTGTTATCTTTGTGTGTACTTTATGTATTCTGAATATAACCATTTATCTGATGTACTGAATGTAAATATTTTCTCCCATTAAGTTAGTTATCTTTTAGCTTTAGTCTGTGTTTCTTTTGCCATGAAGAAACACTTTAATTTGATGTAGTTCCATTTGGTTTTTTTGATTCTGTAGTCTTTAGCAATAGTGTCTTATCATTATAGACAACTATGGAGTCCAGATCTAGAAGGGTTCTTATCATTTTTATCAATATATTTTATAGATTCCAGTTTATCTCAAGGTCCTTGATTCACTTTGAATTGACTTTTGTGTGAAGTATCAGATTTAATTTATTTTACACATGGTTATCCAGTATTCTCAGCACCATTTGTTGAAGAGGCTGTCTATTCCATTTCATGTCTCAGGTCCTTTGTCAAAAATTAACTGACCATAGATATGGATATTTTTCCTTGAATACTCTATTCTGACCCATTGATCAGAAAGTCTATGCTTATTACAGTAACATACTGTTTTGATTAGTATGGCTTTATAGTGTAATTTCAAGTTAGATAATGAGATGCCTCTCAATTTTTTTAGTTTTCAGTATGGTTTTATGATCCCATACAAACTTTACTTTTGACTGTTCTAAATCCTTGGAAAATGTTGACTGAATTTGGATAGGTATTGCATTGAACCACCTATATAATAGTTTGTCAATTTAGGTCATTTTGTTAATATTGATTCTTCCAATTCAAGAGCATGGAATATTTTTTGTTGTTGTTTTGTTTTTGTTTTGTTTTGTTTTGATTTGGTTTTTGGGTCACACCCGGCAGTACTCAGGAGTTATTCATGGTTCTACACTCAGGAATCGCTCCTGGCAGGCTTGGGGGACCATATGGGATGCTGGGATTTGAACCAATGACCTTCTGCAGGCAAGGCAAACACCTTACCTCCATGTTAGCTCTCTAGCCCCCAAGAGCATGGAATGCATTTTTATTTCCTAAGTCTTCTATTTCTTTCTTAAATGTTCTGAAGTTTTATAGTGTAGTGTAGGTCTCCCACTCTTTAGTTAGGTTGATTCCTAGGTATTTGATATTTTGTACATTGTTTTTTTTTTTTTTTTTTTTTTTGTGGTTTTTGGGTCACACCCAGCAGCGGGGTTACTCCTAGCTCCATGCTCAGAAATTGCTCCTGGCAGGCACGGGGGACCATATGGGGCACCGGGATTCGAACCGATGACCTTTTGCATGAAAGGCAAACGCCTTACCTCCATGCTATCTCCCAGGCCCCTGTTCATTGTTTTTAATGGGATAGATTATTTGATCTCTTTCTCTTTTGATTCATTATTTGTACATAGGAATGCAACCAATTTTTATGTATTGACTTTGTAGCTGACCATATTTTGTATTGGTCTATTGGTTCTTGGAGCTTTTTTGGTAGACTCTTTATATCTTCAATGTATATTATTGTGCCATCTGCAAATAGAGAGAATGACTTCTTTTCTAAATTGTATACATTTGATTTTATTTTCTTATTTGATTTCTGTTGCTAGGGCTTCTAATACTATGTTGAATAAGGGTAAAGACAATGGACATCCTTGCTTTGTGCCTGATCTCAGTGGGGATGCTTTCAGTTTTTCACCATTGAAAATAAAATTGTCTATGGGTTTTATAGAGAGCTATTACTACCTTGAAGAAGATTTCTTCCATTTTAGGGGTATAACTTTAATTTGGATCTGTAAGAGGCAGAAGCAGCAATATAACTGGGTTATTCTTTCAATTGACAGTATGGAGGGACACATAGCCAGGGTGGGAGAGTGTAGCAGGAATGAGTGTCCCTCCCTGAAAGCAGAGGAGAACATCTGTGCTCAGATAAGTGAGGGATCTGCCCAAAATCTTACTGCCAGTTGCTCACAGGCCAGGGCTGGTGTGATTGCAAATTTTCAGGTGTGATCCTGCAGATTGCAGAATTATAAAGCCCCAGTGAATGTTCCCAATGCCCAGCAAGTCCTGACTCAGTGATCAGTGAGGCTTCACCATGGCAGCAATGGGTGAAACAATGGGTGAGTGGTAAACATGGAAGCAGGAGACTACAGATTTCTAACTTGATTGTGAGAGGGCCTGGAGGTTTGAAGAATAGCAGCACTGTGGGGGTAGATGGGAAAAGATGAATTTTAGGCTGTATCTTGAACTCATGAGACAACTGGGTAGCCACCCCAAGGTAGAGGCAGCTGGCAATCCAGCAGAGGACGTGTGTGCCAATGGAACTACTAAGAAGAAGCACTAGGAATTGCAGGGAGTTCATAGGGATTGAGGAAGAAAAGGTACTTGGCAATGCAAGAAGAGCTGGGACAAGCCCCAAAAAGAAATTCAAGCAGTAGATCCCCTCTATGGAATAGAACTAGCCAGCCTCAGAGAATCTTGGCCATGGTTATATCAAATGTGAAATCAGACCTAAATTACAGTTTTTTGTTGGTTGGATCTCTGCTCCAGACAGCAAACTACAAGTGCAGGTGGGACACACACAGGAACCCCCCTCCACCATCAAGGCAAGCTGCTTATTTGGACTCCACTGGACTCCATCACCGACTTCTTAGGATCATTCTGTGGCACAGAACCAGCCACTCCAGAATCCAGCTCAGCTTCTTTCCTTTTTCTCTTCCCTTCCATTTCTCTGTTCACTCAAGAGATATTGATGGTTGATAATAAAACTATGTGCAAAGGAACACAGAAGAAGCCCAGATCAGTGTGGGAAGAGCTTTTTTTTTTAAAAAGGACTATAGATTATTGGACTTATAGAGCCAAGGGCCTATAAAGCAGGGAGTATTCAAAGCATATCTAGATCCTTATAGCCCAGTGGCTGCATCTATGATTGTGCTCTTCTGGAGCAACTATACTCAGGCTATGGGTATGGGGGCACACCAACACCTAGATGCTTAGGTGTTACCTCCCCAAAGGTTCTGACAGTATAAGATCTCAGAGACTGTAGAGCCAAATTACCCTTTACTTGCCTTGTATGGACTGCCCTGTCCCAACCCTTCCCACCATGCATGCACGCGCGCGCGCGCACACACACACACACACACACACACACACACACACACACACACCACATGTTTTCCCAAAAAACAAACTCATATACACAATATGTCGTGTGATGGGGACTGCAGGAATTCCCGGACCACCATCACAACTATAGACCATAATGAGGTGGCACCTCCTTCAAGCTAGCCCCATGGAGAGAGCAAGCACTGCACACTCATTCTAGGTGACAAAACACATTCTGCCCCTTGGAGCTTCGTTCTAGCAGCAGGAACAGACAGACTGTCAGCTCTGCACACAGTTTCAGAAGGTGGCAGAGCTATGAATAGACTACCTATAAGTAACCATAAAGCGATGAGCTTTCCCTCATGAACATATGGAGTCGAGAAAGGAGTCTGAGTTGGGATGGGCTCAATCAATAGGGCAGGGCAGGGGGTGCATGTTGGGGGTGTTGGAGCAAAGACCCAAGCCCTGAGGGAGGGTTGTGGTGTCAGGGAAGGACTCTGGAGAGGGGGCTCTTACTGGGTGTAGAGGGGTGACAGAGAGGAGAGGAAATGAGGAGGAGGAGCTAGAGAGGCAATGGGCAGGATATGGCCTGTCCTAAGACAGGGAGCCAACCTGCCTGTGCCCTGCTGTATGTGGAAAGTGTGTGGTACGAAGCTACAGGAAATCTGAGTTTCCTTGGGAGAGTATGGATGGAAGCAGGCTGTTGTATGGGGCAGGGTGAGATTGTGGACAGGAGTGAGGAAGGCTGTGCCAATGGGATTCCCCAATCAGAGTAGTGTGAGTTATAGGATTTGGGAGGAAGCTCAGCAGCTCCTCGCCCCCATTCATGCTGACCTCTGACTGCTCTCACATTGGCCGCTTGGACTGGGATGATCAGAAAAAGCTTAAAGACATGGAGTAAACTTGTGTCATTAAGAAAGGACAATTTAAGATTAGACACAGCTGTTTTTGGATTGTGAGTACAGAAGCATTGGAAGAAAAGGAGTCAGCAAGGGCAAAGAGTTGGGGGCAGAGTGTGAGGCCCTAAGAGCAAGACCTAGATCAAGTAAATAGAGTCTGTGTGGGAGCCGAGGGTCTGAACAGGAGGACGCCAGGAGCCACAGACTATAGCAGGTTCTGGGCTGAGCATTTTTTTTTTTTTTTGCAAACACCAGGCGCTTGATGCAGAGTGTTTTCAGATGGACACGCTCGGGCAGGAAGGAACAAGGCTTGGCTCCTGGCCGGGGAGAGTCATTCTCCTGGCCCCGCATTGCGTAACCACAGAGTCTGCTGAGCGCAAGGACTCTCTTCTATGTGGCAGCCAGAGTGGCAAGCCTGGTGGCTCCGGGCTCTGGCACCATGCGCAGCGGAACAAACAGCCCTCCCCTCCCAGATAATGGCCCTCATTGAGCTTTGTGTCCATGGCCCGCACCCAGCCAGGGCAGCTCAGCCTGGGTAAGTTTCCTCTCTTGGCTGCTTAGCAAAATATTTGCACTCTTCCTTTCTAGTAAGATGGTTCCTAGGAACTAGCAGGCAGAGAGAGAAAAACACCCACAGAGGCCTTCCTCACAGATCGGTTAAGTGCAACCTCTTACTCAATGAAGGAAACAGGCCATAAGCCATGCTGGACTGTTTTGTAAAATAAAAATAGAAACATTGAACTAGAAGAGTCTACAAGGGCTGACCAGCTCCCAAGTCATGACAGTGGGCTTGGGTCTTGTCTGAGTGAAGAGAATGTGGGGTATATAGAATGAGGATTTTCACCTTCAGTGGGCCTATTTATTTTTATTTATTTTTATTTTTTTGGTTTTTGGGTCACACCCAGCAGCGCTCAGGGGTTACTCCTGATTCTACACTCAGAAATCGCTCCTGGCAGGCTCGGGGGACCGTATGAGATGCTGGGATTCAAACCACTGACCTTCTGCATGCAAGGCAAACACCTTACCTACATGCTATCTCTCTGGCCCGGGGCCTATTTTTTTAAATAAGTCTCTAGCAAGACAGAGGTCAGCAAAGTGGTCCTCATACACTTCTGTCTCCTGCTGCATCCCCACCATCAGAATCAACCCATTCCCCTCTGCCTTTGACTTTCAGGGCCAGACAGGAACCCCAGAGGGACCTCCCTTTAAGAGGGAGTCACACAGCTGTGTTGTTGAGAAGTCACTGAGAGGATTAGGGAGAGGGAGAAGACTGTCCCAGGGGCTGTTTGAGAGATGAGGACACTGAAGTGCATGTTCATGACAAAACCAAAACCAGAGATGGACAGTGACAGTGTCCTCCTTGATGAGGCCTTGGACAACAGGCCCCACCACTACTCCTACCCCAACACACATAGTATTTGCTTCCTGGTAAC
>PVKC010001824.1:0-47461 GCA_004027635.1 Crocidura indochinensis
AAATAATCAAGTTCTTAGAGTACAACCTAATTGGATAATTTGAAGAGCAAAGAACAACATCATCAACATCATCTGACCAATAAATATCTCATCATAACTGAGCTAGGATAATATATAGTGCAATCTAACCCCATTTTATTCCTATTTAAATGCCTGCATATTTTTAAAAGACATTTTATATATTGTTACCTTAATGGAAAATATACATAAATGAATTTATCAAGAAAGTGTGGTTTTGAACAGAAGATTAGAAGTTGTATAGCACTGCATGTCATATAAAATATTCATTCAGGGGCCCGGGAGATAGCATGGAGGTAAGGCGTTTGCCTTTCATGCAAAAGGTCATCGGTTCAAATCCCGATGCCCCATATAGTCCCCCGTGCCGGCCAGGAGCAATTTCTGAGCATGGAGCCAGGAGTAACTCCTGAGCACTGCCGGGTGTGACCCCCCACAAAAAAAAAAAAAGAATTGTCAAGGGCCGGCGGTGGCGCTGGAGATGAGGTGCCTGCGCTAACCTAGGACGGACCGCAGTTAGATCCCCCGGTTCCCCATATGGTTCCCCGTGCCAGCCAGGAGCAACTTCTGAGCGAATAGCCAGGAGTAACCCCTGAGCGTCACCGGGTGTGGTCAAAACCAAAAAAAAAATTCATTCAGATTTGGCACTTTATATTTTATTTCACATTGTTATAAAGAAATGCTAAATAGTAAAACAGAAGAGTAAATCAGGTGTATTTCATAACCTGATGGGGAAATAGAGCTAAAGTTTCTAAGATATATCATTTTGCATTTGAAATTTTAAAAACAGTTACTGAAAATAAAGAGAAATTTAAATTTTCTATTTTAGCTATCCATTAGCCTTCATTGCTGCAAAGATTGCCTTAGGGATTCCACTGCCAGAAATCAAAAACGTCGTTTCAGGGAAGACATCAGCTTGCTTTGAACCTAGCTTGGACTATATGGTCACCAAGATTCCTCGCTGGGATCTCGATCGTTTTCATGGAACGACCACCCGAATTGGTAGCTCCATGAAAAGTGTAGGAGAGGTGAGTCCTTGGTTTCTTCCTCTACTCCAGTAATTATGTCACATCCTAATATCATAGACGTCTTAGTTTTTCAGGATGCTTGACTTATTGACTAGAGCATTTTGTCAGTATTTTAGCATCTTGCTATTGACTGCTACAATAAAATATTTGGCACTTGATATCTTAATGTATTCCAGGGGTTTCTATTAAAAAGTGGAGGCCATATAAGTGAATATATAGAAGAGGTGTATAATCATGTATTTTTATCTCTTTGTCTAATTGCTATAGCAAGTATTTCCGGTACAATGTTGAATAGTAGTGGTGATAAGAGGCAGCTTTGTCTCATACAAGATTTTTAGAGGAAAGGCTTTTGTTTATCTCCATTTAGAATAATATTTGCCATTGGCTTGTATTAAATGGCCTTGACTATATTTAGAAAATTTGCTTCCATTCTCATCTTGTTGAGAGTTTTTTTTCTTCCAAGAATAGGTGTTGGATCTTATCGAGAGCTTTCTCTACATCTATTGATGTGATCACATGGTTTTTGTTTTTTCCTTTTATTGATATGGTGCATTATGTTGATTGATTTATGTATGTTAACCCATCTTGTATTCCTGGAATGGATTCAAAATTTTATGATGTATGATGTTCTTGATCCTATTTTGAAATGGTTTTGAGGATCTTTGCATCTGTGTTCATCAGTGATATTGCTTTGTAGTTTTCATTTTTGCATCATCTCTGTATAGATATGGTAACAGGGTAATGTTTACTTCATAAAAACTATTTGGGAGTTTTACTGGCTCCCTAATTTCCTGAAAGAACCTGAAAAGCATTGGTAGTAGTTCCTCTTGAAATGTTTGAAAGAATTTGTTAGTGAATCCAACTGGGCCTAGATTTTGTTTTTGGGAAGGCTTTTGATTACCATTTAATTTTCTCAAATGTGATGGGTCTGTTTACATAGGCTAGATCATCCTAGTTTGCATCCCTTGATTATTATGAAATGTCTGTTTTTGTCCCTATGACTTTTCTAAGTCGAAAGTTTGTGTCATCTGATATTAATGTGGTCATTCCAGTTTTCTAAAGGGAGTTATTTGGATGCTTGCCTTCAACATTTGATTTTGAGTCTATGTTTGTTCTGACTATTCAGGTGTGTTTCTTGTAAGCAGCAGAATGTTAGATTCAGCTTTTTGATTCTTTTTACCACTCTGTCTCTTTGGTGCAGTATTCTGGGAACAGTATTCATATCATTGAATTTTATCACTATATCCACCACTGCCTTCTGGCCTTGAGGGTTTCTTGTGACATGTCTGCTGTAAATCTTAAGGATGCTCCAGTGAATGTAACGTCCCCTTTAGATCTTGCTGCTTTCAGTATTCTATCCCTATCTAAGGGATTAATCATTGTGACTAGGATGTGTCTTGGAGTTCTTTTCTTCTGGTTTCTTTTAGCTGGTACTTCTTGGGGAAGAAGGATTTGGTTGCATGCAGTCTTCAGCTCTGGGAGTTTCTCTTCAGTGATGTCTTTGACTATTGATTCTTTCTGGGGATTTTCTTCCTGGGAATCTGAGACTCCAATGATTCTTATATTGTTTCTTAAGTTTAAAATGTCTCCCATGAGCCAAAGCAATCATCAGAAATCAGATCTAGCTCTAAAATTTTAAATTGAGAAGACACAATGGAATATTAAGCTACATTTCTATATACTGAAATGTTCTAATTTTTAATATAGATTTCACAAATACTGTTTTATACAAATTAAAATTAAATTTTACTTCTGACTATCCTAACTTCAAATATGTAGTACTCTTCTGTCTCGAAGGGAAAGCATAATTAAACTCTGTGTTTCTCAGATTTACTTTCTTGCTATCCACAACTATAACCATTTTTTGCATATAAAATGCTTGCAATAGTGCTCAGATACATTGTAGGTAAAATTATTTAATTTCATATTTTTATAGTTTTTCATTTGGTGCTTATAATTTGAGGAATTTTTGTTCTTACCGAGTATTTTATACCATATATTTGCTTTAATTCAAGTTATTAAACACTTACCAAGTTACCAATTATTGAGAGTATAAAGCAGTAAATAAAGTGCATTTATATATTCTTTGCTGTTAATAAGTTCAGAATATACAGTAATAACTAAGTAAGATATGAATTAAACAGTAACAAGTGTTAACATGCAGTGCTTATATAATGGTTTTATGAGAATATGCTAGAATAGGATTAGGTTAGATCATTACAGCTAATCTTATAAAAATGGTAAAATTTTTACTTAGTAAATATCAATTTTAATAACACAAAATTATTAATAATTCTTAGAATAATATAAATAATTTTGATAGTACAAAAGACATATTTAAAGTTATTTCTTCATTATTTTATAGGTAATTTATTATATATTCTATGTATACTACTGTACTTAAGTAATACAAATTTATAGATTTTACCAATAGAACTACTTTGTGATCAAATTTAATTGCAAAAGCTACACATTTTAATATAATTTCTTAATTTCATAGTGCCATAAAATATCTTATTTCTGGAAGGTTTTCTTTATATAGGAAATCTATAAATCCACTATTCATTTCTTCAAATACCACTCTGCCTTGCAGATTACATATCTAAATTGGACAAAGGTTTTGTGTACCCATGCTCTTTAGAATCTTATATTTCTAATTAGATTTAGAGCAGTATAAAAAGATTAAGCATTTGGCTTTAGTAATTTTTGAATATGTATATTTTTACATAATTTATATAAAGATTTGCTACACTGACATTCTTCTATTTGAAGAATCAGGGAAATTTACTGAAAGCAGCCTTATGATTTGTTATTTTAAATTGAAGAACAATAATGTATAACAGCCTTTTATTGCATGAAAAAAATCACACATGGTGATTATGCACTGAAAATAACTGGGTAGTCTTCAAGGTCATTTTAAGTTTAGTTCTGACTTGTAACTTGTAACTTTTCCAGACAAAATCATAACACAGTTTTTTTTTAAAGTGATTATTGTACAACCAGGGTTAAAGGGTGTGGGATATATGCTGGATTTGTCATGGGATATTTAGTATTCACCTGCTTGATTTTCAAAGTTCTATTAACATTAATGCTTAACTATAAAAAGTGAACTTATTGGTATCCATTTAGAAATATTTCTCTTTTGTATTGTTTGCCTGGATTCTCTTTTTTTTCTATTCTAAGGACATTTGCATAATAGAAGATTTACTAAGGGATTTTATGCTTTTGAGTTGTTCCTATTTTCATTCTTCCTCTGGTGTACAGCAGAACAGATTTCCTCGCCATTTTAGCAAATACAGATAATTCTCTAAATGGTAAAAGGCATTAAAGCTGAAGAAAAAGGGTCTAACAAGAGGGATAACAATTAAAATAGTTATCTATTTTTTCTAGTATATTTGTTACTATCTTCTCACTATACTATTTTATGTCTAATCTTGTTATACATTAAAAATACGTCAATTTATCTATATTTGAACTATTTAAACACGAACTTTGAAATGTCTTTGACAGGTCATGGCTATTGGCCGAACCTTTGAGGAGAGTTTCCAGAAGGCTTTACGGATGTGTCACCCATCTATTGATGGTTTTACTTCTCGTCTGCCAATGAACAAGGACTGGGCATCCAACCTAGATATCAGAAAAGAGCTATCTGACCCTTCCAGCACTCGCATCTATGCTCTTGCTAAGGTAAAATGTGACAAGGGAGTCAGCCAAAATCATTTTATTTCCTTTACGAAATATAGCCAAGTTGTCTTTTAAAACAAAACCACAATGTGGTTTTGTATTAAAACCATTCTAGCTCTCTTTGAAAATTAAATTAGAAATGCCTGTGGATTTTATATTATTTTATAACTAAAAAATTTATACTTGACTGACCTTAAAACACATTGAAATTATAAGTGAACACTGATCTATTTTTTCTAAATGTACTAATGCTTTTGGGGGATGTTTGGACCACACTTGGCGGTATAGAGAGGTTACTCTTGACTCTGAACTCAGAAATTGCTCCTATCAAGCTCGGGACCATACAGGATGGTCCCGTATCAAATGAACCCAGGTCCATCCCGGGTAGGCCTCCTGCAAGGCAAATGCCCTATTGCTTGAGCCCAAATGTAGTAAATCTTTTAAGTAGATTTGATAATACTGACTTGTCACTCCTATCACATTCATTATAATTTCCTTGAAAATGTATTTTTTTTAGAAAGGAAGATGCAAAAATGTATTACATAGTATGTGCTGCCTATACCCCAGCATAATTTTTATGCTTCTTTTTTATTTAGATAACATTATATTATAAAGAACTTCCTTAATTATAGGTTTACTATGTAAAATTTTTATTGTTTTATTTTTTTCGAACAACTCCAACCCTCCCGTGAATTACTCACTTCCAGACTAGTACCATTTTATGTAAATTAAATGCCACATTAATCTCCTCTCATGTTTACTATCCTTCGAGCTATGAAGATTCGGCTTATGTGATTTTATAAAAGGTGACTTTGGCAGCTGGGATCTAGCTGGTCAGAAATCCCTGAATGTCTTTTTGACATTTAAGGAAGCATAAATATTAATCCTAGTAGTGTCAGATCACTCTAGAATTGCAAAGCCCCACTGATCATTTTGTGTGTATACGTGTGGCATGAGTTGCTCAAAAGATGAATTTTATCTTGTCTTTTTAATTTGCCTTTGTAGCAACAGCAAAATGTAATGATAGACTCTGAACTCACTCAAATTCTTTGATGTTTTTTATAAAGAATTCTACAAAGATAGGAAGTAGAGCAGTTTCTTTCATTGCATTCTCTCTCCTCTCCTGCATAGATTCTCTGCCATAATATGCAGAATATTGAACTCCTATTGAAATTCTTGGAGATACTTGCATCTTTTAATGGATGTTTCTAAACATTGAGTTCCAAGGGAATAGTGAATGAGCATTTTTTTTTCTTGGTGGGAGGGTAATATTGATAAAGACAATATTCTAAAAAATTTCACCTTTGTTCTTGCTCCTATTTTAGTCTTTATTATTATAAGCAGTGTGCCATTCAGGTATGGACATCTATATACATTTTTTTATCTTGACAAAAGACAGTATAGAGTTCATCCCTTTAGTTGAGTAAATAAAACTTTTGTCATTATGAAGCAAATGAAATAGAATTGTTTTGAAGTTTCTAGTTAAATAGTAAAAATCAAGCAAATTTACAAGCCATCTAATAAAACAAAAGATGAGAATTCCTGAATTCTGAATGTTGGAAGATTCATACAGAGTATTGTATGTATGAGCAAGAAGACTCTGTGCTATAAATTATTGTCTCGCAGAGTGCTGGTTGAAGAATTGATTTCTGTTTTTTAGAGGTCATTATTCTTTCTTTCCACAGAGTCTGGGAGCTGGGTGATTTTGACAGAGTGTGATGACTCTGGAGAGCTGAAGGGGAAAGAATGAAGGGACTGTGTAAATCTTGCTGGCTTTCATGATTCTTACAAAAGGGCAACTTGCTCTGAGATTTGATTTTTGCAGTAATCTTATTTCAGAATTATTGGATTTTCATGTTTTTGGTTTGGGAAGAATAAAGAGAATTCTTTTAATGTGGGGGGCATAGTCCTTAGAATAACCTCAGATTCAGTTATTTACTACAGTCCTTTGATTTGACAAAGATGCAATATTTGAGGAAGTCCTAAGACTTGCAGGATCTAGTAGAAAAAAATTACTTGAATCTTTGTCTCCCTTTCATCTCACAGTAGATTATTGAGTGTACATTTTTGGACCAAAGTGTCACAAACTTAAGGTTCTAGCCCCTTCAGAGTGTTGATGGCCAACATTTAGTTGTGCCATTAATAATTTGAAAACTTAGAGCAAGTCCTTGGGAACCTGGTTATAAATACAGAGAGTATTAAAAAATTTACAAATAATCTTATGCAATAAAATGCCTTTGAGTATTCTCAGTAAATGTCATTTTATTTTACTAAAACATAATTATTTAGACTACTCTCAACACTCATAATCATGATATTTCTAATATTAGAAAAAGAAATTTTTGTAAAATTTAGCTCCCTGTGTTACAATATAATGAAAGTAATTACATGGACATATTTTAATGGAATCTTAAATATGATTTTTAATTTGATGTTTTGGAATATTTATAACTTTTCACTAGGTATTAAATATATGTAAAGTCTAAAATAATTGATGATTTTTTGGGGGGGTTGGACCACACTCAGTAGCATCCAGGTATTACTCCTGTCTCTGTGCTCACTCCTAGCAGGTTCAGGGGCCATATAAGATGCCAGGTGATGAACCAGCATTGGCTGCATGCAAGGCAAAGGCCCTATTGACTGTGCAATCATCACTCTGGCTCTAGAGTAAACCTTTTTATTATGAAGATTTTGTTTTAGAGAATCTATCTTTTCCTTCAGTTACCTACTCTATTCAGCTTAATGACCCATAGTTGTAATTTTATTTTTGAAAAATTGCTCAAATAGGAGGTTTAACTGCCTACCTGAATAGAATCATTACTACATTTTTTAAATTATACTGGAACATACAATTATTTGGTAAAATGTCAGGTTCTCTAAATAACTTGGAGAGAGATACCGCCAATGTTTCCAATCAAATATATCATTTAAGAACTTTTCCAAGAAGTACTTTTGCTATTCTTGGCAGGCTTTGGAAGACAATATGTCCATTGATGAGATTGCAAAACTCTCTTCCATTGACAAGTGGTTTTTGTACAAAATGCGTGACATTATAAACATGGAAAAGACACTGAAAGGACTCAACAGGTAAGGCAACTTGCTTTGAATACCTCCAGGTATAATTTGTTTGATTTTCTAAATATCCATGTATACTTTGCATTAGACTAAAATACAGTCTTAAATAAATAATGCTAAAGTCTGAAAGCAGTATCCATAGAACCCATTCACTCCTTAGAGTTTTATTTACATGCCTACATTTTCTGAAGTGTAAAGAATTTTAACTAACTTCTCCTCCAAAACATGACATCAATATTGTTAATGATTTTGCAATAGATATTTTGGCAAGTAAAACTTATTGTGTATTCGTGAATTCTTGTGCTATTTGATTATCAAACATTATCCAGTATAAAATTTATTAATGATTAAATAAATAATATCTTCTAAATATTCTTTTCTAAGTATAATTTCTAAATATAAAGTTATGAAGCCTATTTTTTATTTTAAGTTATAGACTATTCTTAAGCAAACATATTTTCTTTTTATTCTGTTGATATCATAAACATTGACATTTCTAGTTCAGCAAATAAAATAATTTATATTCAAGTTTCTGCTAATAAACACTTTACCTCTGACTAATTTATATTTTAATCTGGCAAATTTTGCCTCATGTTAAAATAATTTTATAATGTTAGTTCTTTAAAAATTAAGGCTTTTAATTTTTCTTGGGAATATAATTTGTTGGGGGGCACATGAGACTATGAAAAAATTGATAGTTTTCAAACATGTATATATGATGAGAGCAACATGTATTCCCTATTAAGAATACAGTATAAAGTATCTTTATCTTTTACCACTTAAATGAGTTCTAAAATATACTACTATTGAATATAATTCTCACATAAAAGCCTGGTCAAAGTAAATATTTTGTTTTTATAAATTAACCTTAAATAATTTAAGAAAATATAGGAAAATTGATCAAAACATTGCTGGTAGTAGTGGACTATTTAAAGCATGAAAGGAAAACAAAAGTAGAAAAATCTTTAATTCTCTTTTAACTAAAAATTAGATTCATTTTTAGAATGAATTTTTAGAATTTCATTATTAGAATTCATATAATACTTGTTGTGACAAATGCTTAGATTTGAAATTGGATATTCCTTCTTACCAAAAAGGTACTGACTACAATTGCTTGTAAGTTATTCTTTGTGTTTACCACATAAAATGAACAACATATAGCAAATGAATTCAGAACAAAAATTTGCATTCTGGAATTTTGAGTTTTCAGTTATTTTTTCTTGATTTTTGATGTCAGCAGAATTCCATTTTGAATTATATTATGTTGTATGCACTATTTTTTGTTTTGTTTTGACAACAGACTTCAAATGCCAATGAAATTGCTCCAATTAAACCACATGGGGGTGCTAGAAACTTACAATAAGTACACCAGTTATAGCAGTGGTTAAGATCAGGGTGAATAATAGTAGATGCTATTATGATTTGTACTTTTACATGTATACTTTTGATTAGAAGGTAAATTCAAGATTTAAATTGAGTAATTTTTTGTTACAACATAAAGACTTGAGAAATAACTATATCAAAAGTAAAAAAAGGATTAGACTTATTTATTGCTTAATTAAGATAATCTTTAATAACATTCTGAATTTCATATTCTATTGCATTTATTTCCTGATACTTTGATATTTTTGATTTCCATAGTTTGGCTTAAGTACATTTCTTCTTTTCCTTAAATTTTTAAAGACGTGGTTACAAGGGTGTTCATAAGTACATTTCAAATTAAATATTTTGTGTTTATAATTATTTGCATTATACATTTTAATATAAAGTTTTATAAAGAGTTAATATTAAGAAAAGTATAAGGCTTATAGCTATCTTTCAGTTTCAAAAGTTCAACAAGTTAGTAAACATATATCCTGAACTCTTCATATCTAAGTATCTAATAATATCTAAATATTTTAAAGTCTTTTCTTTTGGGGCTGTTATAGATGTATGCATAGTAGTTTGATAATGATTGTTTTGTGTCACTCAAATAAGAATAGACAGTCACAGTATTCTGTGGCATATCGGAATCTGATGATAAAAGGAGCTTAGTTGATGGGATGTGAGTGTGTAGATCTTGAGTTTCCTTGCTTGATAGTGATTATTTTCATCATTAGTCTAGATTTTGATATTATCTGCTTTTCCTTAACTTTTAATTATCCAGGAAGGTTTAACTACCAAGTTGTTTAATTGTTAAATAGTATTCCAATGACCACAGAATCTCTGTACTAACAGTTGCCATTATATGATAGCATTATTTATTGATAACTTGGGATGATCAAATGAGTATTATATTTGCATTTATGAATGTTTCACTTTGTTTCAATATCTCATGTGCTAGAAATTGTGGCAGCTTATGTAGGTCTAGAAGGTAGCTAGTTATTAAATATGATTCCGAGGACCTATGTGTTCTAGATCCTGTTTATTTTTCTTACAAGTACTTTAGAAGTAGGCAATGGGGACCTTGGTTGCTAAAAGAGTTCAAACTTAATAAGAAAACTGAGTACAGAGGAGCACTGTACTAATCCAGTGTCTTCCTTGTCACTGTAAGGAATACAAGCTACCAAGTCAAATAGGTTCATATGCAGCCTTATATGCTGTGAAACTGGGGCCACATTTCTAGCCTCAAATACATCCTGTTGATGTTTAATTTGCAGTCATGCTTTAAAACTTAAATGATATAAATATAAAAAATAATCAATTCCCAAGTTTTACCCTGTTTTTTTCATAAAGGGGTTTTTGTAATTTTAGATAAATTTATTTAGAATACCCATTTTCAAACTCACAATTTGCCTTTGATTTTATATTTTGAAATATATAATTTCTTACTTTTCCTTATTTTACTAACATTTTTCATATCAGATATAATTGTTAAAGATGTAGAGGTAACTAATGATGCAAATCCTACTCAAAAGATTAATAACAGTATTGTATTAATAAAATATTACACTTGACAGTTGCTATTTATGCAAAAATATTTTAAAAATCAAAGAAATAATTTACTAGCAGAACATAAACATATTAGTCAAATTGATGGTCATTCTATGACTTGTATTTGCACATAATCATAAGAAATGGAATTTAGAATTTTTGACTATGAACTATATCTATTTCTTTGGTATGTATATGAATACATTCACTGGAGTGAGTAAAATAAATTGTAAATAGGTCATCTTATAAAAATAACTGATGAATTTTTCCTTGGAAAAGGAAATTATAGTAAGAAATTCCTCCCCTAAAAGGTAAGAGATAAAACATATTATGCTGAGGATAATGGAGAAGATCCTTCCTATCCTCTAGTGATGAGAAAAGATAAGGAGATATTAAAATAATTTATTCAGCACTCCAACTTTAGTTACTTCCACGAAGACTCAAATTTTCTGTATTCTCACCATGAATATAAAATATTTAAAAGAATTTCAGATCAAGATCTGTTCTTGAGCAATACTGCTCCAGGGTATGTAAGAAAGTTGACTGTTCAAGTTGGTTTCTTGATTATAGGATATTATAGGGCCATTAATGTGGCTAGAGTATTAGTACATTTTGGATGGATTTCTATCTTTGGAAAAGCTCGCTTTACTCAGTGCAAGGTAGTTTGTATCCTGCAGGACTCCAGAGATTTTTAGGCACATGTATTGAGATTTAGACGCTTGATGGCACCAGACTTCTTTAACATTACATTCTTCAAGAACTAAGAAAAGTACACATAAGAACTCAAACACAATCATGTATGTAATTAAGGTGTTTAAATAAAATATATTTTAAAAAAAGAAGAACTGTTAGTGGAACTACAGCTTTCACTTTATCTTTATCAATTGACCTTTACTAATGAGCAAATAATATTTAAAAAATGTGTATTTTCCAATTTCCATTCCTACTGACTTTTATTTTGACACCCATTGGCTTTTAATTATTATCCCATGTAGTATTATCATCAATATTCAAAAGAAGAAAGATACCTATGCTTTAATGTATTAAAGATGTAAAAATTATCAATAGTTGTCCATAATTATATAGTCAGAATTGATTTTGGCTATGTAAATATTTCTGATCTAGAGTTCTAAGAACTATAAACCAAATAAATCAAGTATTAAAACAATGAATTTAAAATCTGCTTAACACAGAGGCATGCATATTGATTTGATAAAATAACTCTGAATGCATTCTAAGTATGAGAAAATAACTACCAATTGTACAACTAAGTATTATGCATAATGTTAAGCAGAATATTTTTTTAAATTTTTATCGCAACTTTAGTTACCAATAATTCTAATTTTATGTATTATAAACTGAGTAGTTGAGATATTAGCTTCCATGATATCACATGCTAACAAAAAATAGACCTCTGGTCAAACCTGAGTAAGACTTCCAGAATCTAGTAATTTTGGCGTATAACCCATGTGCTATATCTGGAAGAAATAAAACTTCACCTTTCCCATAGTAAAGAAGATCCTTGTTTAATAAAGAGATGAAAATATCATCTATGTGAAACTAACACATTTGACAAGTATTAGTAATTAATAGACATAAACAGATCTAGAACTAAGAAGTTTAAATAGAATAGGGTTTGTTTGTGAGCAGAAACTGTTTCAGTATTTTAGGATCTGTTAACCATTTATATCTTTATCAAGATGGGTTAGCCATTTTAGATGGAAAGGCAATCTAATATTGAAAATATATAATGAATGGAGTAGAAAAAAATGTCTTAATTGCTAGCTTTGAACAACTAGTTGTTTTCTGTCTATAATTCTATTATATTAATTTGAATTCTTTAACAAATTCTGACTGGTTTATTCTATTTGAAGATTTTATTATACCCACCTAAATTGTATAGTTTTTCTTTCTTACTGACTAAATTAAGTTGAATTAAATTTTGTATCTTTTCTAAAAATAATTAGCTTAAAAAAGGCAGTTAGCCTCTGCCCATAGTGTTCTATGTTAAATTATAAAATGGAAGATTTCTTTCATTTATGAAAATTATTTGTTCTTTTGGGCATATCATTGAATTTTGGCAATTTTTCTGCAAAGGACCACTTTGTTATTTTTTATCCCCTTCCCACACCACAATGACAGCTATTTATATCACCAACAACATTATGAACGATTGTTTAAAATGAACTGTTTTCATTCATTTAGATCTTAAATGGGGGGAGGATATCATCATTGTGATACTTTTAACCTATGAGCTTAGAAAAGTAAACTGTATTTTGTATTAATTGTTGGTGTAAGTGTAATATGAATTTATGTATAAATTATTAAGAAGTGCTTTTATCCTTTGTTTAGGCTTCATAATATTTTGAACTATTTTATTTCTGATAAAAAACATTCTCTTCCCTCTTTCCTGAGTGCTAGAATTGTAGTAAAAGTAAAATGCACCTTTGAAGGTTCCAATTTTTATCTGAACATCACTGTGTTCAATGTGATAAACTAGGCCCATTGGTGAGTACAGAAAAATCATAGGCGTGCCTATTGCTAAGGAAAACAATCTAGGGCAAGGCTGGGAAGTTCCACTTGGGCATTCAAGTGCTAAATTGAGCTCAGTAAAGTCGGCCATTTCCCTGCAGCCACAAACTTCTGGAAGATGCAATAGTGCAGGTGTCACCTTAGCTGGAACACTCCCTTTGAATGTCCTTTCCTACACAGCTTAGTTTCTATTGACTTTTTATTTAACTTGCTCACAAGGCATGACAAAACCAGACAAGAACAGTTTGTGCTTATCTTTGATTGAAGTTTGCTATGGGGGAAGTATAACGCAAAGTTGTTAAAACTTAGAGATGGGAAGAAGAGGGTAAAATATTTTATTTTCTAAAAGTAAATTTTAAAATATATTAAAAACATTAAAAGCAAATTTTAACTTTAAGATGCATTAAATAAGAAGTAATGTGGGAAAATATATTTTCTGTTTAATAATATACACTATATTATTGCAGATCATATTTTCAGTGATACTTATTTTGGCAATACCACTTTTCTTTTCCCAATCCTATCGTGATTCTTCATATATATAATAGTCATTTGTACTACTTTGAATATAAAATGGCAATTCATAAGAAGATTGAGCAAATTAGGGAAAATAACCTATTGTTTTAATTTGGGGACAATAGTTTCATCCTCTGAACCTACTAATCATCATACTATGTTTCTGTTAGTTTTAATTCAAAAAAGTCACTTTCTTATTTTACTAAGCAACTCTGAAGCTAAATGAGTATATTATGTACTATGCATAAAATAATGAAGTCTAAAGAAATAAAATTTTACCCATATGACAAATGACCTTTTCAAAACTTTACCGTACCTAAAACAGTTTTAGGCATCATACCGTACACTATATACCTAGTAAACTTTTGTAAGAATACTAAAACTTGTGACTTATATGAAAAATATGCTTATTTTCTGTAACAGATATATAGAACTCTAATATTTTCTTGTCCTTTAAACCAATGTTCCCCATATTCTATTTTCAAATTAATTTTATTCCATGTCATACTAGGATATTATGTAAAAATTTGCATTTTATAAATATATTTTATAAATTTTTGCATTTATATTTATATAAATATATAAAATATAATATATTTTATAATATATAAACATATTTTATAACAATATGAATTTTACACTATAGATTATTGAATTAAATATCAAATAAAATGTCTAAAGAAACTTTATTGAATTTACTATTTAAAGCTTTTTTTGAGACTATTGGGCTTATTGAAATGAGTCAGAGGGAGAGAGATAAATGCAAAATAATCTCACTTGTCTGTGGGATTTAAGAAAAATGAAAGACAATATTGTGTTAATACCCAAAGACAAACGATATGGGCAGAACTAGCCCATGATATGAAGTTTATCACAAAAGGTGGTGAGTGTAGTTAGAAGAAATAACTGCACTAATAACTACCATGACAATGATAATGAGAAATAGAATACCTGTCCCAAACATAGATAGGGTTGGGGGAAATGGGGGATATTAGAGGCGGGAAAGTTGCTCTGGTGGGATGGTGTAAATTTTATGACTGAAACCCAACTATGAATATGTTTGCAACCATAATGCTTAAAGAAAGAAATTCTGAAAAAAAAGAGGAAGAGTGGAGGATAAAAAGTGTTGTTTTTTTTAGAGAGAGAGGGATAGAGAAAAAGAGACAGAGAGAGGGTGAAATAAAATGCCTGTCCCAGAAACAGGTAAGGGAGGATGGATAGGAGGGAAGAGATTATCAGGGTGGATGAAAGGAATATTGTTGACATTGATGTGAGAAATTGCACTGGTGAAGATTATTATACATTCATTTGTGACAGCATTCAATTGTGAAAAACTGTAGTATGAACAAACTTGTGACTACAGTGTTCAGTTTTTAAATAAGATATTAGAAAATACGTTTTTTATAGCTTTACAAATAATTATACACTGTGAATGTAGCAAAACGACTATTCTAGCATGGGCAAAATATATGTTTTGCTTACAAATTTTTAGAGTTGGGGCCAGAGTGATGGTGTGCAGTAGGGACTTTGCCTTGCTCATAATTGACCCAAGATGGATGGTTGTTTGATCCCCACATGTCCCATATGGTCCTCCAAGCTGTGAGCAATTTCTGAGTGCATAGCTAGCAGTAACCCCTGTGCATCACTGGATATGGTCCAAAATCCAAAAGAAATTTCTTAGAGTTATATTTAGATAAATCAGAAAAATTTATTATAATATATATTATGTTGAATTATATATTGTTTATTTATCATATATTCAGTAGATTTAAAATAACATAGTCATAAAATATATGTATGTATATATTAATAGTCATGAAGTAGTATATAGTAGTATAGTATTCCCATCATTAAGTCTGATCTCAGGATAAATATATATTTAACTAAATCTATTTATATTTACCAGGATCTATTATTAAACTACTTGGAATTTATTATCTAATCAGACATTAATGTTTATTGTGCTCTCTTGAGTGCAAGACAAAAATACTAAAGCCAATGTCATTTTTTGTTTGGTCATTAACTTTACTAGGTTTGGAATCTATATTTAAAAACAATCTGACAACAAACACAAATGTATGCATATAAAGACAAAATTTTTCTAGTGAATTATCAAAAGGCAAATATAAAAATATCATAAAATTTTAATGACAACTAAAACAAAAGTTCTAAGTCTTTGCATATCTTGCCATTTTCATTTTTAAATTTAAGACTTTCTAGAAGGTATGACTCTTTATAGTATAGTCTATAAAATAACACCTCAGAATATGTAAGTATGCATTCAATATTCAAAGGTTGTACATAGGGTGAGACATAAGACTCTTCTCATGTTCCTAAGTTTCTTCATTTTACTATGAAAATGAGAATCTTGCATAAATTAGTCAAATCTATTCACTAAAAAGACTTTTGTCTACACATTTTTTATAGTAGTGAAGCCACACAATTTTTCTTTATTGTTCTGTAATTATTACAGGTATGCTTATAACAGCCTTTATTTAATTGTAAATTTAATAAGGAAATCTTCTAAATAGAATGTCTCCGTATACTTTAATATAAGCATTCATAAAAACCTTTTCTGATCTGTGTGAACAAAAATAATTCACAATTCTAAGGTGTTAGTTCTGAGATACATGTAATTAGATTTCAAATCATTTCAGCATTTATTGTCATGGAAATTGGAATATAGTGCTTTACTCAGAGTAAAAGTCAATGATATTTGTAACATAGTATGACCATTAAAATAAATGAAAAATAGTGTTGATAGGAAGTGAAAATTAGAATTCTTACTCATGGCAAAGGAAACGAAGTGGAGAAAAATATACCAGTCACTCAAAGAGATCCACAAAATTATTTTTGAATATTGTATATGTAGTCCATGGTATAAATTTATCTGTGCTTGTAGGAGTGATAAACATCTTTAGGCTTTTATTTAAAGAAATTAATATCTAACTAGCTACTATTAGCTCAAAATGGTTGGAGAAAAATTATGTTTTTAATAATAGGGGTTTTACCCATTTATTTCATATTTTCTAGTAGTGATTACATACACTCTAAACATTCTAATGCTCAAATGAGTTGCCTTTTGAGGATAAAATAAATATTATTCAGATTTTCAAAATTATACAGATAAGAATTTTTGGAAGGTAAGAAATATAAATATTTTCACTTGCCGTGAGGGTTCTGATTTAATAAATCAAAGGTTAAAATAAAGCAAAACAAAATGCATCCTTATAATATTGATAATACAAAGATCTTTGGTGTACCTTATGTATATTCCTATTATGATGCAAGTAGAATGTATCACTATTCTATTTTTTGGGGTGGTGAAACTGAGTCACACTGATTGTGTGTCATTCCTAATGTCATGCCAGTCAGAGGCAAGCATGGAATCTAGCCTAGGGCTTTTGCTTTCAGTTCTAGTACTAACTCTTTTCAAAAGTCTCTATTTTTTTTTTTTTAGATAAGACTTTTAAATTAGACAGCTGGAGATCAGTGCCTCCTTAGCTGTCAAGTGGTGAGCTGCATGTTTCCCTGCCTGAATTCTTGACCCCACTTAGAGCAGAAGCACTGTAAGAGATGTGACCTTTTTACTACTCTTGGGGAAACATGAGCCTGGCAGAGAGGAAGCTCTGGCAGGCCACCTTTACAGGCTTCAAGAGTAGAAGGAGATAAAAGATGCATATTCTATTTAGTGGTTTCTGTATTTACTATAAAAAGCTGCACATAGACATGCACACAGACATGTTTTTTTTTTGTCTTAATAAAGTGTAAAGGCCTTCTCTGTTTTTATTGAGACCAATGTGAATTGCAAGTCTTTCACAGTTATATTTAAAGTACACGGTGACAGTGAATTAAGGCAATTCCCACCACCAGTGTTGACCTCCTTCCACCACTGTTTCCAGCATGCATCCCATGCCTTCACCCTTAGCCTCATGAACTGCTAATGTAACAGGTCCCTTTTGTGTATAGCTTATTGTATATTGAGTCTCTTGATTTTATTGTCAACTTTGGGTTGAGTCTTTAGACCTGAATTTTATTATTATTATCATTATTATTACTATTATTATTATTATTATTATTATTATTATTATTATTATTTTTATTATCACAGTGACGCGCAGGGGTTACTCCTGGTTATGCACTCAGAAATTGCTCCTGGCTTGGGAGAACTGTATGGGACACCAGGAATCGAACCGTAGTCTGCCCTAGGTTAGCGCGTGCAAGGCAAACCTCTACCAATTGTGCCACCGCTCCTGCCCCTTCTGATCATTTCTTATTTTCACTTAATGATCATGAGATCGGTTTGCCCCTGGAACCATCCACTTTTCTTATCTTTTGTTTTAATGCAGGTATGAGTTAGAAATACAAGTTATATAAGATGAAAATTAAATTTAGACAAAATACTATGACTATAGAAACTAGATAATTACTTGCTAAGCTCTAGGATTCATTCACTTTTCAGTCGTATCTGAGATGCCTTAATGGGGGCCTAGAGCCTTCTGAAATGCTCTGGGAGGTGAACTGGGCAGAAAGTCGTTCTTTCCAGAGTAAGGCTATCAGTGACAGACCTCCTAACAGAGGAATGCTTGCTAACATGAATGTTCTCCGAAGAGTTCAGAGTGAGGACAAGTATGATGGTCCGGAGACTTTATTTGCTTACAAGAATAGCTACTAAGGAGAGAAAAGATACTGAAAAAACCTAGATGCTAGGGCCAAACTTAGTACCTTTTCATTTACCTTCTGCTTTCTCCTCTTCCTGCCTTTTCTCACCACCACTTCCTCTTCTTTTATTGTTTCCTTTTCCTTTTCTTCTTCTTTCTCCCCTAGAGTTTGAATTTATGCAGCACTTATTACCATTTTGCTGAATACTTGACATACCATTTCATCTGATAAATGAGACTTTGTTCTCAGCACAATTGGAGCCTGACTCTAGCTTTTGGCCAGTATTATTTGTCACTCTGATGTGGAAATTTATAATAAGAAAATTTGTCCGTATAAATATGATGATAAAGTAATAATCACATAAAATCAATCATATCAATAAAGTGATAAACATAAATATCAACAAGATACTATAGATATTACACCTATTGCCTTTGACTCTATTCTTCATAAAAGTTTTAGAGGATAGATTGATTTAATTGCTTCTCCTTTGCTCTAGACATCTTAAAGTGTGAGTATCCAATTTATTTTTCAATCAAAAGTATAATTTCCCAGGTACTAATGCATGATTATGCATCATCTTAAATTCTTTAGTGAAAAAATTTTATTTTCATGAAGGAACTCATATCAATAGAGATCTAACTGATGTATCTTTAGGAATTTAATTCTATTATTCACATGATCTTAGAATTGGTTTCTTGGGCACAGCAATTAAGGCATTTGCCTTTCATGTCTTTAAAAGGGTTCGATCACCAGCATCTCATAGAGTCCCACGAGAGTTCCCGGAGTAATTTCTGGATAGTGGCCTATCCAGGACCTAAGGTGGTTGGTTCGAATCCCGGTGCCCCACATGGTCCCCCGTGCTTGCCAGGAGCTATTTCTGAGCAGATAGCCAGGAGTAACCCCTGAGCATAGCCCAAAACCAAAAACAAAACAAACAAAAAAATTATTGAATTCAACCTCAGTTTTCTATGACAGTCATACTTATCATTTATTTTTAGTTGAATTTATAGTGACATATTAAAAGACAGAATTTTGCTTTCTGAATGTGTTATTGATGAGTTTTAAATTATAAAGAATTATGTTACTCAGAAGTAAAAGAAATATTACATATTATGGACTTCTTTTATTTCAGTATAATCAGGTAAAGCTATTTGATTACTAACAGCATGATTCTTTGAAGGCCTCAAAAGACTTATTTTTTATGGAATGTTTTGGACCATAGTTGATCTTACTCAGTAAACTTCTGACCATGTATACTCATGTAATTCTCCTGGTGGTGTTAGGAGGATCATATTTGGTTCTGGGATTGAACCGTGGGTTAGTAGTATGAAAGCAAGTGCCTTAACACTTAATATTGCTCTGATCCCTCAAAACTTATTTTTATATACTATTACACATGATTTATTTGGTTGTTTTCTTCAATTATATATGCACATACATATGTGTGTGATATAGATAGGAGTCATACCTGGTGATCCAGGAATACTCCCAGCTGGCTCTGTGTTCAGAGGACACCGCTGGCAGTACTATATGAATTACTGTGGATTGAATCTTAGTGGGCCATATGCAGACAAGAGCTTTAACCTCTCCTACTATCTGTCTGTCCTCTTGGTTTTTTATTCTTATCAAATCAAGTCAAAGAATATTAAACATACTATATTTTCAATTATGAATCACCAAGATACAAAACAGGATTTTTCCAGTCTTTCTTTAAAATAATTTTTATTGAGGCAGTTATATTTATTAGTATATTTATATTTTATATTTATATATATTTATTATATTTATTTCACAGTTATATTTAAGGTACATAGTGACAGTGAATTAGGGCAATTCCCCACCACCAGTGTTTTCTCCCCTTTCTCCCCTGTTCCCAGCATGCATCCCATACCTCCTTTTTCCCCTGGACTGCTAGTGTAACTGGTCCCTTTTGTATATAATTTGTTGCAGATCTTGATTCTGTTGTCGTTGACTTTGGTTTTGGTATTTAGGCCTGATCATTACAAAATAGGATTTTAAGTCTTAAACACTATAATGAACCTCTATTGTTAGGTTATATCTTCATTATTATTACTTAGCATAGAGGATATCTATGATAATGGTATATAACAAGACTTACCATATTAAAAGTAATACAATACTGTTTGAAAATTAGGTTTGTCAAAGATGGTTAAAAAATGAACATAAAGATTAAAGAATTAAACATTGCCCATTTAAGAAATATATGCAATATGAACTTTTTATAATGTTTCCAACTCTTTTGATTTTGTTGTTAATAGACTTTAAGTTGAAATTTAATTTTAAGCATATAATCTCTTGAAAAATTAATCCTTACATTAAATAAAATATACAATGTATACACATATAGCATTTTATCATATATAGATATAACATTATTATATTATTTTAAATGGATCAATTTTAGAAGACAAATTTTACAGTAACATTACTGTTTTGAATTTCTCCAAATATGACATTGCTGTACAAAAATAAGCAAAATTGCTGAGAATTTACTCTTTCCTTTTTGAAAAAGTACTGCTGTTTTATTTTTAAAGTATCTTTTCCATTTGTCTTAAAGGTTTCTTCTTGAAATAAGTAACGGAAAGATAACAATTCCACTGATTGCATTATTGTGAATGTGACATGGTGTTAAACATGTGAAATGCCAAAAATGATCAGTGGTGCAAAGCACATGTATCTTATTCAGTCCTTGTATTTTATGAAAGCAAGTGCCATTATGAAGCATCAGGTCCCATTTTTTTTTTTTTTAGCATTTGCCTTTTGTGGTACATTTGCAAGGAGAATAATAATAAAATTGCAAGCCCATCCCATAATTGTAGGCCAAGCGGAGTGCTCATTTTCACATTAGAGCTTGTGCAATCTGGAGGGAAATTTGTTTAGTATTACTTGTGAGTTGGTGGATCAGATAAAGGCAGTCAAGTGGAAAGAGGCCTTTGTGAAATACGCTGTCTCCCCTGGTAATTTCCAGGCTGCAGGCGAGCCTCCAGTCCATAAATAGATTTCCCCAGCTCCTCTATGCCAGGTAAAAATTTCCTCATTAAGATGAATGTATTCCATTTCCTTTTTATTATTTACTATTGAAAACTAAATGTGAGTGGAGGAAGTTGCAGAGATAGTAGGGAGGAATTTTAAACAACAACAATAATAACAACAGCATCTATATTGGAACTGGAAGAGAAAGAGAAAGACGATTGCTTATAAATCATACTACATACAGCAAGGCTTCTTGGCATAGAAGCTCCACCATGTTATTAAAAGATTATGGCAGAGTGTATAAAAATCTGATGGTCTGTTTTTAAGATGTTTTCTCTCCCCTAAAAGTTAGACTGTCATATGGTTTTTTTAAGGAGGCAGAAATGAAAGATTATGAAAAGGACAGCATCACAATTCTTTGACATTTCTTTTATTTCTTTAAGCATGTTATGCAGTGATGAAAGTATAACCCTTGAAGAGTTTGCCCTTGAAATCAGAAAGCAAGAAAAGCTGGTAGGGGAAATAAAAGATGATTGTATGACATTTTTTAGTCGATATACTTCTCAAATGTGGCCCTAGTACATATATAGGCATACCAGAGAAATATATATTAAATAACCAAAAAGTAATTTATTTATTATAAATATTTTACAATAGCACCTTAGTGCAATATGCTCCATTCAGATAAATTACACTTCTCGCTTGGTTTAATGCTCTTGCAATTTAAAATTTTATATACATAGAGTTCACCCAGTGAGGTTTCACAAGGCAGTTTGATTGGGAAATTCAGCATTTACCTTTTAGTAATTTTTCAGTTTTGAGTTTGTACCAAAGTGAGGGTAACTTTTTTTTATTTGGGAATAAATGAAAATCCTTCAACTTTTCCCAGAATAGCTTTAATTAGCTTGAATTACAAAATAAAATACAAAATGGAGGGTAATCCACTATGAAGGGATATGTAAGAGAAGCAAGAATATTCACCACTATGTTGTTATATGAACTTTTTGTTCACTTATATAAATTTTTCATTATGTTCACTTATTCATCTCCTGTTTGACTCTGAAGATGTTTACCTTATTTAAATCACTGGGTCAAATATAATGAATTGTTTCTTCAAACTGTCTCTTATTTTATTTTATTATCATGTGACACAAAATAAAATTCTGTATCAGAACATTTGAGAATAAGTTTGTTTTAGCCTGTCAAACTTGGATACACAGAAGTAGTCAAAAGAAACAAATGACAGGAGTGGAAGAGAGAGACAGACAGACAGAGAGAAAGACAGACAGAGAGAGTAAACTTGTTTCCCAGTCTAGGAATTTAGAGTACTTGCAGAATTAATGCAGTAGCCACATGGGAATAAGAACTTTTCTGTGCCTTTGTAATGACCACAGTGGGTCAGAATAAGACATCTATTTACTCAGTGAGAAGAACTGTAAAGTGTTCTGTACTCTTTTTATGAACATGTATAAAGAGTCCAAAATTCAACCTGAGTGAAATACTTTAGATAGTAATTTGAGCATACTAATACCATTACCTCATTTTTATTTAGGTTAAGATACATAAATATTGTATTTATATGCATACAATTCCATTTGAGTTTACCCAAATTACAAGGTGCTTACAAATATCATGTTTTACTTCCAATATTATTGTTTAATATTGGGAAAAGGTTAAGGAAGATTTTAGTTCATCAAAATAATATAACAAGTGACTAATAACATTTAGTGGCCAGGTAGGTTCATGAATTTGAGAGTAAAATGTGGTGTTTTGGGAGAATGCCTATCAAATACTTGGGAAGATTAAAATGTCCAAGTGGGAATAAAGAAGAAGAAGAAATTAAATTCATTGGGAGAAATAATGAATTTATTTGAGAATGAGAAGGGAATTTAGATGTGATATAAAAATTAATTAGGAAGAGCTGCTTTGCAAAATATACAAACTAATATTTATATATTAAAAAACCTATAGAACTATCCAGTAAATATGCAGGCAGTAAATTTTCTTCTTTAAACTCAGATTCTGATTTAATTAAATAGGATTAGATATTAGATAAAATAAAATGCATTTATTTCTGCTGTATTCTATTAAAATTTCTAGAAGAAGTTTTCTTTATTTTTAGAACTTCCGACAACACAGTTATATTTTAATTTAATTGCACTGACTGCTAAATAATAATTTAAATTTTATTGTATTGATTATAGCTTAAAATAGCAGACCCTTAGATATTTGGCTCAGATACTTTTACACTATCATTTTATTCATTGGTTTCTTGGCTGTTTACAAATTACCTTGATATGCAATTTGATTTCTAGTCATGAGATAATTTTAATAACTTAATCTCATCTAGAAAGCAAAACATTATATAGAGTTATAGTTTCCTTTGCTCATTTAATAAATATGTTGAATTCTATCTGTGGGCCTATGTGCTGGATTTTGGCAAATGACTCTATTGTATTCTTTACCCTCATGGAATTTAAATCTAGCAAAAATAATGTCTGATTGTAAAAAAATAAAAAAAATATCAGAAATGTCAGTGATCAGTGACATGCTGGAGGATATGAATTCAACTGTCTGCCTGACTCCAAGCCAGAGAGTCTGTTGAGATCCCAAGATCAGTGTGGTTGAGGGAATACTAAACAGGCTTTGAAGTTAACCTTCAAAGGGTATCTGGGAACTAGAGAGAAGTTGGGTAGGTAGCAGGTATGTGAAAGGCATTACAAATGAAATAAATAACTTGAATAAATCACTGTTCACGAGACAGAGAAAAATGAGAAACTAAATTTTGCTGGATGGGAGAATAATCATAAAATCATAAAGCTATCTTCTCAATTGGAAGTATGTGATATTTATAAGCTAAGGTTTTTATTTTTTCTTGCATTAGTTTGCTTGTTTGTATATGGATAGGGCATACTCCAGGTTCTATAATCAGGGACCACTCCTGGCAGTACTTGGGGAGCCATTGCAAGCTGGGGTTGGTCACATGTAAGGCAAGTACCGAACCCCTATACTATCAGGCTCCAACAAAGGCAGTTTTTCAGAGAGGTCGTAGTTCGAAACTATATAGAGATACACAGGTTAAGACGGTTGTCAAACGTTATATGTATAAAGACATGGAGCACAGGTAGGACATTGGAGAAGGGGCTATGGATTTGGGAAACTTCATTGAATGAGACAGTTCAGCAATTCTTAATGTGTTCATTCTAAATTTGAATATCTCTTCTTTAATTCGTAGTGGGTCCATTACAGAAGAAACCCTAAAAACAGCAAAGCAGATTGGGTTCTCAGACAAGCAAATTTCAAAATGCCTGGGGCTGACTGAGGCCCAGACAAGGGAGCTAAGGTTAAAGAAAAACATCCACCCTTGGGTGAAGCAGGTAAGAGTTTGCTTTTCTTCCCAGGATTCCCCCCAGTGAAATGTAAACAGTAACTTATAGAGTCATTGTCAATAAAAAGAAGACTGGTAAATTAGAAAGGGATACTTTTTATCTATTTGATGCTCATGAAGATGCGGTGAAAAAAATTAATTCAGTACAGCACTGATTTGCTTGCAAGGGACATAGGAGTATTTTACTCAAGAAAGAGATTGCCAGTGACACTTAAAAATCAAAGTAAGCTTATCTACTTTTTGTTGATCTCATTGTTGCGGTTTGGCTATTGAAGTGGATGTCTCCATTTATATTTATTTATTTGCTTCTTTTCTTTTCTTATGTGTTCTGCCACAATTTTTATCTCAATACCATGGCCTCTATTTGGTGCTTACCCCCCTCCCACTTTTTTTTGACAGTTCTTTATGTACTGTTGTGCTGTTTCACCTTCTTTTTCCCCTCCATCTCTCAAACCAAGGATGAAAGCCTCCAGAAGGACTCCGCCCATTTCCGGAGTACTTGATCCCTTTATTTATTTTTTCTTTTTTTCCCTCCAGGTTATTACTTTTCTCTTCTACGAACAAAACCACATAACTTGAACTAACTAGTCCTGCCTCCCAATTGGGGAAGTTTATAAGTGGGGGCACCAAGACCAAACAGGTGTAAGACCACTAAGTAGTAAGCTAGGCACAGAAGGGACCACTTACTTTAGCAGCCCGGGAGGTTAGGGAAGAGGATATGGGAAGTAGGACGGGAAAGGAGGTGGAGGGAGGACAATTTGGTGATGGAAATTCTCCTGATTTTATGTTAATATGTACCTAAAATATGATTGTTAACAATATGTAAGCCACTATGATTAAAATAAAAATTATATTAAAAAATAAAAGTAGGGGCCCGGAGAGAAAGCACAGCGGCGTTTGCCTTGCAAGCAGCCGATCCAGGACCTAAGGTGGTTGGTTCGAATCCGGTGTCCCATATGGTCTCCCGTGCCTGCCAGGAGCTATTTCTGAGCAGACAGCCAGGAATAACCCCTGAGCACCGCCGGGTGTTGCCCAAAAAGCAAAAAAACAAAACAAAACAAAAAACAAACAAAAAGAACAAAAAACAAAAAATCAAAGTAAGCATAGAATAGAGTGATTGCATTGGCCAACCACCTCTTGCATTGCATGTGGACAACCCAGATTTGATTCCTGGCTTCCAATATGTTCCCCTGAGTTGCAGAGCATCCCTGATTACAAAGAGTAACTCCTTAGCACTGTCATATGTGGTCCAAAAAACCAAACGAACAAAATATAAGAGTGGTCTTGTTTGTCTAAATGAAAGGCAAAAATGTTACTTTTAAACCTTTTTACAAATATATACATAGTAAATAAAACCCATAATGTATAAGAACTTGGATTTTTAGAATATGTGGTGGTTTAAATCTTTTGAAAAGAATAGTTTTCTTCAGACACTGATTTTTACAAGTAATACTTTAAGTATCTCATAATTATGGTCAATTTAAGTTTCACTGTGATGGGAACAGATATAATGAGTCACTTTAGCTTTTCATAACAATCATATAAGGTATAGCTTTCTGATTATTTTATTTTAGTTGCCTTCATTGGAAGAGATCCTTTAACCTTAAGTACCACCAGCTGGATTTTGTTCTTTAAAATGATTTTCTCCATTGCTCAGGGGGCACATGGTTATCCTCAAGTGTTTGGCTAGACAGAAAATAGCTTCTCAACAATTATTAACTTTTGTCTTTCTTACTTGCCTACACAAGCTTGTCTTATTGGCCTCAGATTCTTACCCACTCAGCTAAGCTCTTCGGCTCTGAACAGCTGAATTGATTGACTTATTCCAAATATATTCAACGAGATAGTTCCTCTTCTCACTCTTTCCCATTTTGGTTGGTGTTTGGCCATCATTACTGAAGCCCCATGGCGTAACTTAAATACTATGCTGTGATTTCTGGTTATTTTGCTCTGCATTTAGATTTTTGTTCACATCTGCTTCAGTTAGCTGAACTAGTAAGTCATTTTTGGTGAATGCTGACTACATATTACAGTTTTGTCATAACAGATGCAATGATCCTATGATGCTCTGGGGTGTATATTGTCATTTTTTGCTCAAGTGATTACTAGATTGTATCATCTTCCCCCTCCCTCTTGTTTTTTGAAAATATGAAACAATTGTATTGCACTTACATTTTTACCTTGTCATAATATTTGATATTAATTGCTATTAAAGAAATAGAAAGCAGAATAAAAAGAAAGTTTAGTCTTTCTTGAAATAATTATGCATAAAATTCCTATTTGTTTACTTTATATTCATTTTGTTGCAGATTGATACATTGGCTGCAGAGTACCCATCAGTAACAAACTACCTCTATGTAACCTATAATGGTCAGGTAGGAATTACCAAATAGTCACATGCAGAAATATCATAATTTAGTAAATAATTTCAATGGATTGATATTAATTTGGGATACATGTTTTGTTATCTAGTAATCTCATTAATCAAAATGACACAATAGGGGTCAAATGTAATGATGTGTTTCTGTTCTTATCCTTTAAGAAGCTCTAAGTGGAGGAAAAAAACAAGTAAAATATTATATGAAAAATGGTAACATAGACACAGAATTATGTTATGTTCCATGCTTGAACTTATCTTCTCCTACAAATAAGTTGAACTTATGGAACATTATAATGCATTTATTTTTAGAAATGATACTTGTAAAACATAGCACTAAGAGGAAGACAGTGAAAGAAGAAGAAAGTCAAAGAGAGGAGATAACATTTAATTAAAAAAAAGTAATGCCTAATAATTTCTGTATCACCTTTTTTCTCTTCAGGAGCATGATATAAAATTTGATGACCATGGACTGATGGTGTTGGGCTGTGGTCCATATCACATTGGTAAAGTGATTGCTTATATTTATATCAGACTTTCAGTTTCTATAGTGCATTTTAGTCACATTAACTTCATTATTTTAAGAACTATGTGAAATAGATAATATTATAATAAGTATCTTGAAAATTAGGAAACTGGGGTCCAGAAAGGTATGGAATCCAAATACATGTAGTAGCTAAGCAATTAACTCAAGTAGAAGTAGCTTCAACAAGTTCCAACTACTTAAATGTTATCAGTTCTTTAACATTTTCATCCTCATAAAATAAATTAAACTTCTCACTGAGTTGAGCAATAAATTAAAATTTGGCTTTTTATCTTTTAATAGTGTTTCCATAGGAGCAATCTTTGTACAAAAACTTTATAAATTACATTTGTAGATGCAAATCTCTGATATAGTATGTGACTTTCATTCACTTCAAATTCGAAGAACTTTACATATTCATGTATAGTTAGAACATCTTATAATTGAATTAAAATCATATTAGGAGGATTAATTTTCTTCTTTGTTACTTAAATTAGATATTTTACAATTAGTACAATAAAAAGAATTTTAATAGACAACATTTCTCAAGTAGTGTATTTAATATACTTTTCAAGAAATAAATATTGTTTCATGAAATTTTAGTTTACCAGTTTTTGATAAAGTCTTAAAATTAGGTCAAAGTGTTTCTACCAATACCAACTTTTTTATCTTATGCCTAAATGAATGCTTTCACTAAGATCTTCCCTTATCATATCTAGAGTTTTTCCCCCTCACTCGGAAGTGCTCAGGGGCTACTCCAAGGTCTGAGTTCAGGAATCATTTCTGGTGATGCTCAGAGTAATTTATGAGATACCTGTAATTTAAACTGGGTTGGCTATATGCAAGACTAGCATTCTACCAACTGTACTTTCTTACCAGCCCCTCTATGTTTTTGATATTGCATACTATCGTAACAATTCTATATCAGTTTATGACTAAGATACAACCAACTGAATTGATAATCAAGGTATTTTTAGATGTATTTAATTTACAGTGACAACTAACATGCTGCTATATATACTTACTATGTAAAAAATGTTATGACACACAATTTAAATGCAAAGATTAGTACAAATTCTCCAAATTTTTGTTGTATGATATCACATTAGAGATGATATTTTGAGACATTTAAACCATTATTATTATTTATAGAGTTTTTTTTTCATTGCTGTTGATTTTTGTGCTATATCCAACAATGCTCAGGAGTTCTGGTTCTGTGCTCAGGACTTATTCTTGGATCCATGCTCAGAGATTACTTCTGGAGGGGCTCAGAAAACCAAATGTGGTGCAGGAGCCTGTACCTACTTGGTCTATGTGCAAGGAAAATGCCCATCCTGCTGTAGTATCTCTGTGGTTCTAGATCATAATGATATTTCAGATCATTTCTATCTCTGCACTGAGTTAAGGATCTTCCATTTTGCCTGGAGTAAACCAGTGAGACATATAAAGAAATTTTAGGCAGGACAGACATTCATATCAATTTAGATATGTTAGTGCTTCAAGTCCTACCTCTGGTTTTAATTCAGAGTCATTAGGACAAGTGAAAAAGTACTGAGATAAGATCTCTGATATTTTTGCCACTAACATGTTTTTGTGTGTACTCCTGCCAAAAAGCTTTACTTTGAGTTTCTTTCCAATAAATGAGGTTTTTTAATTGCCTCGTTTATTTCCCATTAATTTTGAGGTTCTATTTTTTTCAAATTTGAAGATCAAATATATTTGATTTAGTATATAAAAAAACCCAACTCATCATTGTTTAAGAATTCTTCATTTAATACAGTGCGCATACTGGATCTAAAATCTTTATTTGGGAGTTTTAAAAATTGAAAAAATAGCCATTAGCTTTCTTAGCCTGAACTAATTTACAGTCTATCTTCTACTTCTTTCTGTCCTGTAACTTCTTGCTTCTTTTAACCCTTTGCTCTGTATAATTGTTTCTGCAGGTAGCAGTGTGGAATTTGATTGGTGTGCTGTCTCTAGTATCCGCACACTGAGTCAACTTGGCAAGAAGACAGTAGTGGTGAATTGCAACCCTGAGACCGTGAGCACAGATTTTGATGAATGTGACAAATTGTACTTTGAAGAGTTGTCTTTGGAGAGAATTCTAGACATCTACCATCAAGAGGTAAAAAAACATGGTGGTGAAGGAAAGAAAAAGTAAAAGGACATATATCTTACACAATATGTATGTGACTTCATACCCTAGAAAAAAGCATTTCCAGTATTTGTTTAACTTTGTAGGAAAGCTCTAAAAAATAATCCTTTCTATTTTCAGATTCTTGATGGTAAATGTTTTTTGTTTAAAATGCATTTTTCTTAGACCGGAGAGATAGCATAGAAGTAGGGCATTTGCCTTACATGCAGAAGGACGGTGGTTAGAATCCCAGCATCCCATATGGTCCCCAGAGCCTGCCAGAAGCAATTTCTGAGCTTAGAGCCAGGAGTAATCCCTGAGTGCTGCCAGATGTGATCCAAAGACCCAAAAACAAAAACCAAAAAAATGAAAAAATGAAAAAATATTTTTCTTGGGCCTGGAGGGATAGGACAGCGGGTACGACATTTGCCTTTCACTTGGTTGACCTGGGTTTGATCTCTAGTATCTCAGATAGTCCCTAGAGCACCTCCAGGAATGAACTCTGTGCACTGCTGGGTGTGACCCAAAACAAAAACAAAAGCAAAAAGATGAGGCAGAAGAAGAAGAAAAAAGAAATTATTTTTTTTCAAAACTTTCTAAAAATAAGTGATCATTTTATTATTGTAGAATAAAAAGATCATTTATTATGGGTATATTATCATGGCTGTCTTTTTTAATCCTCAGTTTTTAATATAATATATAATTTAGTAGAAATTAAAAGTTTCTAGTTCTATGAAATATTTAATATAATTTCTTAATACTCATTTCAGATACATAGGTAAAAATAAAAGCAACTTTGTTATATAATATTTCTTAAATGTCTTCTAAATGCCAAGTTAAGCAAGATATTAAAAAAAGGTAGAAAACCAAGGTTCCACCTTCAAAATACTAATTATAATCTTATCTTAATGTTGTAAAACTATAAAATTAATTAAAATATTTATTTAATAACATCTCATAACATGTAATAAGTTGTTTTATACTTTGCACATATTTTTTCAACATAAATAGGAAAAGTTAAATAGTTTCTATGACTAATTTTGTTTAAAATAATTTATGGATATCTATAGGATACTTGTATTTTAACTAAATTCAGAATGATAGAAAAATATCTCTTCTTGGAAGATAATTCAATTTAAGGTATATAAAATTCACTTTCTAGATCACAAGGACAATATATTATTGATATATCATTTAGATTATGACAGAAATGTTAAGTAGTATATTATATGTACAGAATAGTTTTTTTACTGATGCATGCATAATGATTAAGAGGTGGTTGTGTATTATGACAAGTAGGCTTTCTGGGCCATATTGTCTTTCATATTGGGCATGCCTTAACATTCTAAAAACTGACCTTATCTGACCTTGAATAGCTCAGTAATGCTGAATTCACTGAGGCATTCAATAGTAAATTTTTAGAAAATTGGAAGCATATCTCATTTTATACAAAAGCACATATTTAAGGCAAGTAGAAGGACAATTGTCTTTCTCAAGGTGACCAAATTACATGGGATAATATAAAGTTTGATGGGTCTACTGGTTCTTGGTCTAGTTCAGGATAAAACATTACTATGGCACCACAGAAGTACCTTAAACTCAAGAGGTTTTCCTATAACAAAAGCAGTCTGTTTTGGAAGAGGGTGTGATGCCAATATTTCTCTAGTTCATCAAAGTCTTGTATAGATGAGTGAGATGAGATGGAGGGATGCTGAAATTGCTTTATCATTTTGCTATTTATTTTGATTTGGAGTCCCTACTAGTAGCGATGAGGGCTAACTCCTAGCACTGTGCTAATGGATCACTTCTTAAACTGCCTGGGGATCATACGCAGTGCTAGGGATGAACCTGGTTAATTTTCAAACCAGATGAGCGCCTCACTAGCTCTTCTTTCTCCCCCCCTTACTTTTTTTGTTTTGTTTTGTTTTGTTTTGGGACCACACTCAGCAGTGTTCAGGGCTCACTTCTAGCTCTGAGTTCAAAGTTACTCCTGGGAGGCTCCAGGGCCATATGGGATGCTGAAGATTGAACCTGAGCCAGCTGCATGCAAAGTAAATGTCCTACCCACTGTGCCCTATTTCCTTTTATTTTTAACTAAGTTTTGTAGTGATATTTTCTATTGGATAAAGATACAATGTAAACTTTAGAAGTAGACAACCTTTAAGTTTAAGTAAGTTTAGGTACTTAAAATAATTTCTTCAATAAGATATCATGTAAAAGACTGCAAAAGAGTTTCTAACATTAAGAAATATAAGCAAAAATATTTTGGTAAAGAGAGAAATTCTAAAACATTTTATAAGATTATTTTAGCATGTAAAATGATAAAAAGTAGCTTAAATACACTTACAAACTTACAGTACTATGAGTTACTGTTTTGAAGATTTTTACAATGTATTTAACTATTCAATTTCAGGATAACTAGTTAGTACCATCATTTTCTCATCAGAGATAAATGAGCTCTCTTTTATGAGTTTTCTTAATGATTCCAATTGATTTGGAATATATATTGTCAATTCTTATATTAATAGGTCACTTGGAAAATGCATCAGGCCAAGATTAAAGGCCTAGGGGATACTATATATATATATGTATATATATATAACTATATATATATATATTTTTTTTGGTTTTTTGGGCCACACCCAGTGACACTCAGGGGTTACTCCTGGCTATGCGTTCAGAAGTCGCTCCTGGCTTGGGGACCATATGGGACACTGGGGAATCGAACCGCGGTCCATCCTAGGCTAGCGCAGGCAAGGCAGGCACCTTACCTCTAGCGCCATCGCCCGGCCCTGGGATATAATATTTTTATCAGCAATAATAATACATTTTAATGTAAAACCTTTTAATATGTATTTTCTTATTGAATTTGTCTTATAATCTTGTGGTGTGGGAAGATATTATTGTCTTCACATTCCAGGGAAATACTAGCTTCAGAGGGTAGTTTTAGGAAGGGAACAAAAATGGGACAGATTTGTACTTCAAAGCTCACTTCTCCACTTTCTCACATCCTCATTTCTCACATCTCTCATCCTCACTCCACTGGACTTGAGAAAAGTTGAAATTTAGTAGACTTTTGAAAAATCTTGAAATGAGACTCCTAGTAAGAGATTATAGTAAAATAACTTAGGAACTCTTTGTTAGCAAATAAGAGGGAGTAAAATTACTTACTGGATACTGTAGTTAGGTGTGTTAACTGTAAAAGCGTTATGTAAAAATTTAGAGTGAAGAAGTGCTAGATGGTGGAGGTAAATAAAACTGGTATTAAGACATAAATGGATTCAATATCATCAGTCCAAAAAGTAATTGATTAAGGTAAAAAAAAGTACTGAATAAAATATTTGTTGATTTGATATTTTTCTTATTGCCACATATATCATATATTCATAATTAATTCTATAAAAATTTATATGGAAACAGGTGTACTTGTAAGAAAACTTCCATAAATATTATCAAGTAAGCTCCTGTACATTTTAAACTAAGTTCTGGTTATCTCATTGTAACTTAATACTACATACAAATTAATACAAGAATTATTGGGCACTTCTCACTACATTTCCAATATAAAATATTTCCAGTAAGAAAATAAAAGTAGTGGTCACATAGCTCTTTATTCACTAATAAGCCATTCTAATAATATATCTTGTGACATCTTTTTCAGGCATGCAATGGCTGCATCATTTCAGTTGGGGGCCAAATTCCTAACAACCTGGCAGTCCCTCTGCACAAAAATGGTGTCAAGATTATGGGTACAAGTCCAATGCAAATCGACAGGGCTGAGGATCGTTCTATCTTCTCGGCTATCTTGGATGAACTGAAGGTGGCTCAGGCACCATGGAAAGCTGTTAATACTTTGGTAAGAAAAAAGAAAAAAATGTCCATTTTCTTAAATGTTCTTCTTCAGAATGTCATAGCCTGTATGTTAACTACTGCAGATGTCAACTAGAGGGCTGAAAGAAAATATTATGTTCAGTGATATAATATTAAAGTTAATGTATATCCATATTTGTAGTTACTTGCTGGCTATAAATTGATAGAAGTATTTTCATCATGATTGAGATAATTAAAAGAAGTTCAATCTATTTTTCAAACTAAGGTAATATTTAGAATTAGAAACTAGGATTTCTGTGTATTTTCATGTTAATGTTGTCCTTTGAAAGAATAACATAGTTTGATTTTTACCTCATCTATACAAGAGTTTTCTACAGTTTAATTTCAATTATAATCTATTCTAAAAATGTTATTTTCTATTAATTAGAATGAGGCGCTGGAATTTGCAAAGTCTGTGGGATACCCCTGCTTGTTGAGACCTTCCTATGTTTTGAGGTAATGTATTGTTTTACAAAATAGTGATTTAAAAAGAAAAGAAAATATAGACCTGAAGACTGTATACTAGAAGTACTAGATTTTGATATGTAGTTTTTATTTAATTTATTTCAGTCCAAATACCTCTTGTGACTTTCTTTGCTAGTTAACACTGTTTTGAATTAAGGAGAGTTCCAGCCTTCCTGCTGTGTAGTTATTAGTAAATAAAAAATCAATCCCTAGACTACCAGAACCATAAAGACCCATGCATAATTCTTCAGTACATGTTTTCCCTTCAGAGTATGGTAACATGAAAATGTTATAATATTGGTGCTTTAAACATATGGGACATCTCTTTTCAAACCAAGGGGAGAATCATTTTACATTGTAGATGAGGATAATTAAAAAAACCAAAAGACAAACCAAAACAAAACAAACTGGATATATCCTTCATCACCATCTAACTTTCATTGCTAAGATATTATAGCATAATATCACTATATTCAGCATCTATTGATGTGCTGGTTTGAATTTTTTAGCTTTTAAGATATTATTTTTAATAGATGGATTATATTGGTCAAAGACAAGAACAGTGAGGCTCTTTTATATTAATTTTGGAACTAAGTGCTATAATCAGAGAAGATGTGAATTATCACTATCTTCAGGTATCACCACACAAAATGAGATATTTTACCAAATGAGAGATAATAAGAGAAATATAATTTGTGGTACACAGTGTAAATGGAATTAGAGATGGAATCCTTTAAAATTATGAAAAATTTCAAATGAGATGGAAAACTTATTTTTTAACCTAAGTGACATTTTGTATAGTCTAATACTACTTGAGGTATTAATGTAAATTAATTCAAACAACATATATATATACATAAAGGAGTGTTGCAAAAATCAACTCTGCTAATGTTTGTCCTCATCTAAAATCTTTAACTTTGTACAGTTTTCCTAATGTGAATCATCAAATTATTGTTTTAGCCTTCTTGGCTAAACTAGATGAAAAATTTGAAATTTATTATTGCAGCAAATTGTCATAAAGTAGGAAATGTAAAACAAATACTACTTATTAAAAGAAATAATAAGTTTTATTTTATTTCCTATTTCTTCACCTATTATCCTTATTTCCTTCCTTCCAATTTTGAAAATATCAAAATTCTGTAGCATTTTTCCTTAACTATTTATTAAAGAGGACACCACTGAATGAATTTTAATCAGGGCTGTTTACAGTGTTGTCAAATATTACCAAAAATGATTTGGAAACTGGGTTGAGATTGTTAAAGAAATGACAGAAATGATCCAGGAACCTATTGACTTAAAGCAACCATCAAATTCTAAAGAAACAGGCCTAGTGTAACTAGGCTTCAGATAAATAAATCCTGTTATGGTTTAAGAATGATCCTAAAAGGGAGAATAGTAAACTAGAAAGGACAGAATGGTTAAAAAAATTAATTTGTTTTCTTTTACTTTTTTCAGTGGATCTGCCATGAATGTGGTGTACTCTGAAGATGAGATGAAAAAATTTCTAGAAGAGGCAACCAGAGTCTCTCAGGTAGTGTTTGATTTACTTATGGTGATGTTGTTAAGACTGTTTTTCATTTATTTCCCCTTCACTATTCTGATACTTATGGAAATGAGAAAAATGCATTTAATTATATCTAAATTTATATTGGTGGTTTGGTGGAAGAACCTGAAGGCCTGAAGTGCATATTTGATCAAAATGAACTTCCTTATTGATTTCATAAGTGAGGGTAAATAAACATCTAGACTTTTCATTCAGTTAGATGATAGAGTAAAGGCATAACTGGTATTTTCCATCTAAAGGACTTCCTGATTATACTCTCTGGACCATAGAAGAGGCTTTCGTGAATTTAAATTATTACTCTTGGGGAGACTTTGCCTTAGTCAATTTTGCACCATTAACAGTGCATCCTCTCTGTCACCTACTGACCTACTTTCTCTTTGTTTCAGTTAGTAAAATTGTTTATAATTTTGTGGTGACTTTACCACCTTCCTCAACTGTCCTCAGCTTTTACTTTTCCTTTGTCATTACCTCTGTATGATCCATTTAAGATTTACCCAGTGGGCTTATTGATCTACAGACCTTATACTGAAGAGGATGAAAGTAAGGCTTTCTTTGTAAAAGCTTTCAAAAGCTAGTTGAGACTGAAAAAAGAAAGCAAACAGAGAAAGCATAATTCACAGAAAGGAGTTTGATGTTTAGCAAGTCGAATTTGGAGGAGGCTAGAGAGATGAAATCAAGGGCATTTCAAAGAGGAATAAAGTGAATGGATTATTATTGCATTCATGAAAATAGACCTCTTTCCATCTGGTTATTGCTCCCCAAGGACATTTCAGCAGTGAAGAGCAAGGATAAAGATAAAGAATGTGCAGAGACAGAGTATAAAAAGAGAAAGCCAAGTGAATTTTGAAATCACTTTGTGTGAAAGTCAGAATCCTAACATTCTCCTTTGAGAAGCCAGCCTCATAGCCCCGCTGATCTCAAGTGTGTGCTGAGACAAGTGTCCTCTTTGTATGCTTGAGAAATGGGTATCATAGCGTCTCAGCTTGGTAGAACATTTATTTTTCTCTATGAACATTTTCTATCGATCCCATACAATACCAAACCTATAAACAGGTACCCTGGCTGAGTTCTTCTTTTTGGGGGGGAGCGGGGGGAGGGTAGAAGTTAAGTTAAGAGAGGGCCATACCTAGCTGTTTCTCCTGGCACTATGCTCAGAGATAATTCCCGATGGACCAGGGGAATATGTGAGAAACCTCAGAGTACATGCAAAGTAAGCTCCTTATCAGTTGTACTACCTCGTCAACCTCCCTGATTCAGTCTTTCTGGTTTATGTCTCCCTAACAATAGCAGAATCATGGATGCTTAGAATCTATAGTAAAACTAACCCTTATTATGTGTTTGTATTTTTTTTTTTTGTTAATAAATTTGTTTCCTGTGACTGTTGAGATAGTTCAGACAACAGGGTGTTAGATTTGCTTGTGACCAACCCAATTGTGTCTCTAGTACCTAGATAGTCCCCAGAATCCCAAAATAAGTAATCCCTGAGCACTATTGGGTATGCTTCCCCTAAATAAATTAATTTCAAGTGCATTTTTATCATATTGATTTTTATTTAACTTTTCCTGTATAATTACATTGTACTTACCTAGTGTTTTATTAATAAAAATATAGTAACCTAATATTATTATAGAGGACATTTGAGGTCAACTTATCACAGTTAACCATGATGACATTTCCAATATAGAATATAGAAAATTATGAGGGAGAATATTAAAGTTTTGATTTCTAGTTCCTGAAGAGGTTACTTTTTTACAAAACTTAAAGTGATGGATTCAGAATTAATTAAATGATCATAACAGATATAGCAGTGCAAATAAAAATTTTAAGTACAAATATATAACTTGAATTAAAATTTTAAATGAAATGAATGACAGAGAAATGATGAGAAATTTTTATTCTAGCATAGGTAGATAGGTACAAAATATATAAAAAGTAAGTTTATATGCCAAATATTTATTGGTAGAAGTCATTTCTTTTTTTTTTTCTTCTGGTTTTTGGGTCACACCCAGCAGTGCTCAGGGGTTACTCCTGGCTCCATGCTCAGAAATTGCTCCTGGCAGGCATGGGGGACCATATGGGGCACCGGGATTCGAACCGATGACCTTTTGCATGAAAGGCAAACGCCTTACCTCCATGCTATCTCCCTGGCCCTGGTAGAAGTCATTTCTAAGCAAATTGAATGATTTCCTTTTTAACAACTACCACATCTAGTTATGGGAATGTAGGAAGTGAAAAAACTGTGCTCAGGTTGGGTCTCACTCTGAGCTACTTTCATGTCTTAAAATTTTTGTGATAAGGCTAAATCCAGGACAGTAGCCTGATGATACCTGCTGCCCCTTCCTGCATTTTAAATTTTCTCAAAGTCATTTTCACTAAGTCTTAATCTCAGGCCTATCTACAGAAGCTAAGACAGCAGAAAAATAGTAATTATTTTTTAAAAGTTATAAAAGTTATCATAATATAGAAAAATACTGCAGAGTCCTCAACCTTGTCTATCAGGTCTGCTGCCTCAATAAATATTAAATGTTAAAACAAAAATAAGGAACATTCTTGTTTGTTTTTTCTTTTCGATTAATAGTTGGCATGTTTTATAGATTTTGAAACAAAGGCAGTATCACATTTTGTCTTACTTAATAGAAAATTTTAACTATAGAGAAGCTTATTTATCACATCATTAATCATGGGATCAAGTAGGGGGAAACACGTAAAGAATGAAAAGGAGTCCTAAAAACTGAAAATGAAGTTTTTGAAAAAGAAATTTTTCTCAAAAAAATCTAAAATTTATTTTACAATTGCAAAGCTTATAAGCATATACTCTCAAAGTGTTTTAAGGCCTATTGATTCCAGGTAAAAGATCCATCTTATATCCAATAAAATGAAAATGGACAGCTGATCGATTCCAAGCTGAAAGCTTGGAAAAGTTAAGAATAGGGAGAAAAAGTTGGAACTAATGTTAATATTTTATTATAGATAAAAAATACAGAGCGAGTTATGATACTGGAAGCATGAGGAGCCTACATTTTTGACTCCTGTATTTCTTTTTTTTTTTTGTTTTGTTTTTGTTTTTGGGTCTCACCCGGCAGTGCTCAGGGTTTACTCCTGGCTCCATGCTCAGAAATTGCTCCTGGCAGGCACAGGGGACCATATGGGGCACCGGGATTCGAACCGATGACCTTTTGCATGAAAGGCAAACGAAAGGCAAACGCCTTACCTCCATGCTATCTCCAGGGCCCCCTTTATTTCTATTTTTGCCAACTCATTTTTAATCTATTTGAAAGATTTCAAAATCTGTGTTCAGTTCCCTGTGTACTCAGAGGTCAAGAAACATACTGCCCCAGTGAAAGCTGAAAATGATCTTGTTATTACAAAACAAAGGGGTTAATAAATTTGTGGAGGGTATGTGTTTAGAAATAAGGTTACTGCAAATATTGCCCTGGTGTTTACTTACGGTGCATGATTTAGTTGATATTATAGAAATGCTTTCAACTAAAGGTTTTGCCCTTCTGTTTCCCTTGGTAACAGGAACATCCAGTGGTGCTAACAAAATTTGTTGAGGGTGCCCGGGAAGTAGAAATGGATGCTGTTGGCAAAGAGGGACGAGTAAGTACTTTATCTGCATTTCGCCCTTCCCTATGCTCCCATTAGGTTTTTTTTTTTTTGATCCGGTCAATTTTAAAACAAAATACATTAGAACTTATGATTTCTAAAAAATATTCTCTTAATATCAAGTGGATTCAACGTGTAGCTGAAAATAGAAGATTCAGATTCACTAGCAATTCAGTTGCTGTGCTCCGGTATCAGATTTCCTGTGTTTCACACTGCTAGAATTTCTCTTTGATGATGTGCAAAATTAATTATCATCTCATACTCATTATTCTTTTCAAATAGATCTTCTTTCTCATTTTCTTTGTGGGTTTTCTTTTATGTTTCAGTGGATATTATAAAAACCGTCCAATATTTTTCTTTATGAAGTTCCTAATTGAATCCCCAGTTTTTCTTCTCTCTTGATTTCCCACCTCCTCTTTTTGTTTTACTAGGTCAATAAAGGCAAAACTAAACAGAGTGGGGCAGATGAAGTTAATATCAAAATTAGCTTACCATATCACATCTTAAATTCTTATGACAGAAAATGCCTCCATCTACAGGGAGAAATTAAAATGTAAACAATGATCTCCTTGAACTTGCTAGTTGTGCTAATAAGGTATCTTGTGATTTATTTTGGAAGTAAAGTTTTAGAGAATCCATGATATTTTATTTGTTTTAAATTAAAAAGTTTTTTTTTTCAACTTCAACTTTTCAAATACTTCAAAACACTACCCTTGTCTTAAATTTTGTCTTTAGATTATTTAAAAAATAAATAGTGAAGATGAATTGTTAGCCTAGACTCTAATAATCCTGGGTTAAGGCCCTTTAAAGATATTGCTTCAAATTCATGCTCTCTTAAGGATGAGAATTTCTTCACAGTATATCATGAAGTAGTTTTAGCTCTTGTGGTGATAAAGATTACAAGTTTTTATGAGATATAATACAGAAGATAAGGTATTGCTGGAGATGAGGTACTTAACTTGCATGCAGATTATGCAGGTTCAATCCCCTGCACCATATATGGTTTCCCAAACCCTCCAGTAGGGTTCCCTGAGTATCACTGGATGTGGCCCTCAAACAAATTTACTAGTTTATTTGTATATTTAAGATTATATATGTGGAATTTTATATAATTTTCATGTAGGGAAATATATAAAATATGTATCAATTTTTTTTCCTTCTCTTGAACAAAGGTCTAGTTCTATGGAATTCTAATCTTGTGCTCCTTGCCTCTTGAGCTACAGTATAGCACATATATGTTTGAAGTGTTTTTTTGCTTGTTTATGTTTTTTGATTTTTTTTTGTGGCAGGGAGCCACATCTTAGCTCAGAGTCAGAAGTATATTTTTTATTTTTGATGCTGAGATCAGTAATTACTCCTGTCTATGCGAAGAGAACCCTATATAGTGCTAGGGATCTTTTGGGTTGGCTATGAGCAAGGCTAGCATCCTACTTACTGTGCTATTATATATAGCATATGTTTAATGTTTCCTTGTTTTCAACATTTTAAGTACTTGACATGAGGTCTATAAAATTAGAATTCTCTTTTTTTGTGTGGTCATACCTCTGAGGAAATGGAGAGCGTGAAACTGGTGAGAGATAGGAATACTTTTCAAGCATTTTGTTTGTTAAAGTGATTCTAGTCTTTTGATCTACTTTGGCCACTAATTACTGGGATATACTTTTGTCTTCTGCTTCTTAGATATTGTCTCTTGCTTGTTATCCCAGATCCCTTCTTTATAAAATGCTGCATCATACTCATTTTTTTTGTTTTAAGCTTTACTATTGATTGAGATTCTTTTGTTTACCATACTGTTAATAATGGTTTCTCATGAAACATGATTCCAACAGCAAACCCATCATCCAGGTGCCCACCTTACTCGAACCATTTTTAAGAAGTTAAAATTGAAAATGGACCTAATGATTCAGATATATTATGGTTTTATTCAGAGTTCAGTGAGACTGTTGCCTCTCCATTTTAAAACATCATAAAATGTTTAAGTTGTATCACAAACATCATGCCAGACACTGTGTTTGTGTTCTTTTTTTATCCTTTAAAACATTCTCCATGTCATTATTATTCTCATCTTGGTAGAAGCAGAGGCTAAATAGATAAAATACTGCCTAGGTATTAGAGCTCAAAAGTGACAGCAGAGGAGTGGGGCTCACATGTCGCTCTGACTTAAGTCATTCATTAATCTGATAAACTTGTCTTTCTCTGTCACTATTATATAACCTGACTTGTTTCACAAACATGCCCATACTGTTAACATTAAGCTTCAGTGCCTAAGATCTTAATATACTAGGGTTTAAAGTCCCAATAAAGATAGATATTGATCACAAGATTTGGATTATTCTTAAGAAGCCTGAGTGCCCTACATCTGAAACAGGGCAAAATATGTTTATTCTGTTTCTTTTTATTTCAAATGCCAATTGGAATATCTTAGACTTTAGACTTCAGGCTTTTTTATACTCTAGTTGAGGTTTGCATTTGTCTTGTTCATTAATATCCTCTTTCCTTTTTAGACACTGGTCTAAAACAATTTAGAAGAGAAAGATAATGCTATCTAAGTGTCTATTTTTTATTTGTATATATTCTTTTATTTTTGGATACACCCGGGGATGCTCAGGGGTTACTCCTGGCTATGTGTTCAGAAACTGCTCCTGGCTTGGGGAACCATATGGGACACCAGGGGATCAAATCACAGTCTGTCCTAGGCTATATGCTCAAGTCATGGGCCTTATTGCTATGTGTCACTTCTCTGGCCCCTATTTGTATGTATTTTTAAGTATTCAGCTGAAGTGCTTTAATTTCCCCCTTTCCCTAGTATTCATACCCATAATAATACTTTTGATAGTACTTTCAATTGCCTCAAGAGACAATCTGACATACCAAGACCTTGAAAATTTTACTTGTGCAGTTTTTTATACGAGCTTTCTCATAGACTCAATGAAGAAACTGGTCATTGTGCAAGACATTGATTAGAGTTGAATGTCTGAATATAGAGTAGTGGTATTGAAGTGTCTCCTATATGACTCTATCATATCTTTTTTCCCAGGTTATCTCTCATGCCATCTCTGAGCATGTGGAAGATGCAGGTGTCCACTCTGGAGATGCTACTCTGATGCTGCCCACACAAACCATCAGCCAAGGAGCCATTGAAAAGGTTATTATTTATAAATAAAAGAATATAGGGGGGAAGACAAAGAGAATTTTTTTCTCTAACTGAGTGGCAATGTAGGACATATATCAAGTTCAATATTATTATGAGGGAAATCTTATTTTGAGTGAACTGGGTATATAAGATAATAGTTTCCTTCAGTCTGAGGTGTACTCATCATGAAGCAATTCTCTAAATTTAGTGTGAATCTGAATCACCTGGGGACTGTTAAAATACTGTTTGGACACCATCCCCTTTTTACAATATTGCAGTGCTGGACAGATTCCCATAATTTTTATTAAAAACATTTTGTGTGAGGATTTTGCTGCTGATGCAGGGGGCCATATTTGGATAAGGGTCACTACTATTGATTCTGATATATATAAAAGAGAGACATTTAAGATATAATGTTTTTAAGAAGCCAGTGTGCTGGAGTCTATAAGAATTGTCTGCAACAGAGGTTTTCAGCCTCAACCTTACCTACCCTCAAAGCTCTCTTGAGACAGCTTTAGTACAGCTGTCTTTAATACATCTCCTTTAACCCCTCTTTTAGAACTAGTGTTTTAAAGATTTTCCCAAGAAGGATGACTCTGCTCCAGACTTTATACTCACTGCTAGATGCATTGTTAGAAAGGATTGTCATAAATAACTCTTGTAGGTGTCATTTAGTCTTCAAACATATTAGAGCAGGCTTGACTTTTTTTTAGTGAGACTAAAATCTCACTAAAATCAGTGAAATTCTAGGCAAGCTGTCTATTAGACTAGATACAAAATATCTTACCTTTTAGCACACATTAAAAAACAATGAACATAAAAGAATTATATCCTTGGATGTTAAAAGCACTTTAGTTAGGATCTATGACTTCAACATTTTAGGTATTTCACATATCTCAGAGGTCAAGATATCAGAGATCTAAGTTGCAAAACCAAAAAGGGATATGGTTGACTTAGGAACTCAGGAACTCTTCCAGCAAACATGCCTCTCTTCTCATGGGTCCCTAATGGTCCTAAAAAGTTTCAGAAATTCCTTTATATGACATTCATGGATTCCATGTGAGGAAGCACCATTTCCTTCTCACCATAATATCTACCTTTTTAGAGTCCAGGGCAACAGAAAAGCGCCATAAAATAAATCCCTTTGGTATATCCATGCAATTTTATGTTCCTTACTTCTCAGCAGGTAAGTCATTAGACTGATGTAGACTTTGAAATGAACTTTTCAATACTGAAGTAGACAAAAGAATTTTATTTATTCCTCTAAGTATAACCAGTGTATATAATTATAGGTACAATTAAAGAGAGAACCCTGCAAGCTAATTTGTTTTTTTTATTCCCTGCAATCCCACTGTGAGTACATAGTAAATACAATTATTTTGTTCATAAATGCTTATTGCTGGCTTCTATCATTATTATTGGATATATAGTTCTTTATTAAGAGGAATCAAAGATGTCTAGATTTAGAGTGTTGTACATTTTTTGAAAAAAATAAAAGATAGGCTCTTTAGTACTGTATCATTTTTCCCTTTGATCTAGGTAAAGGATGCCACTCGTAAGATTGCAAAAGCTTTTGCCATCTCTGGCCCATTCAATGTCCAATTTCTTGTCCGAGGAAATGAAGTCTTGGTAAGAAATGTCAACATGTTTTAGAGAATATGTGGACTAATGTATGTATGTTTGTGTCACTTTGGCAATCTCTGGGAACACAGTTACAGAGCAACTGAGAAATAGCTAGTGTTTATGTCTGAGTGTGGGATGTTTGTACGCATAGACTTTAAGTTGTGGCATATATATATATGCCACTGAATTATATATATAATATATAATATTATATATTATATATATGTCACAGTTTTAGAAAGTAAGTATTCTGACCCACTAGAAAGATCATTTTATGCAGTCTGCAATTTGGCAAATATCGATATAATGATTATCTTAAAGTCTTCTAAACATATATAATAGTTGAAATTCTTTGTTCTACTTTGCTTTCATATATTCTTTAGAGATAAAAGCTTTTTAAGAGCTATTTATCAAAAATGAAGATGTAAATATGTAAATTACCGAATCTTAATTGATTTGATTTAATTTAAACAATTGGTTGACAACATTAAGCCAGCACCTACTGTGCAAAATTATACAATGCTAAAAAGAAATATAAAACACATTATTTGCTTTCAAAATCATCCATTAAGTAAGGAGTAAGAAGATAATTACTATGTAGGTAACTAACAGTGACTAATTTGGATTATTTTTTGTTTGTTTTATTTTGGGGCCACACCCGGCTGCACTCAGGGGTTACTCCTGGCTCTGTGCTCAGAAATTATTCTTGCAGACTCAGAGGACCATATGGGTTGCTGGGGTTCAAGCCTGGGTTGGCCCTGTGCAAGGCAAATGCCCTACCCCCTGTGTTATCTCTCCAGCTCCAGTAAGATAATTTTTTTAGGAAAATAAATATTAATTCAAAGGGAAGAGTACACTTAGAAATAAGAATAAGATTAGGCATACACACACACACACACACACACACACACACACACACACAAGAAGATAGGTGGAGGTTCTTAAAATCTAGACCTTAATGGCTGGTGAAAATATAGTAAAGACTCTTCAGTAGGGATGTGGCAATATTCAGGCTTGCTACTGAAATAAATCTGTCACCATTGTGTGGGATAGAATTGTGAAAAATTAATGGAAGAAAGTCATCATTGATAGAAACTAACTGAAAGGAAATCAATTATTAAAGTGCAGGCAGAGAGGAGAAAGGGGAAGGATGAGCAAAGCAAGAGTCTGTCCCGCTTAGTAAGAGCTGCTTAATATTCTTCAAGTGACAGAATATACATTTTGTTATTATTGGCTCTTATTATATTTTTCATTTGTTATCTTTCTAGGTAATTGAATGTAACTTGAGAGCTTCTCGGTCCTTCCCATTTGTTTCCAAAACTCTTGGGGTAGACTTCATTGATGTGGCCACCAGGGTGATGATTGGAGATCAGATTGATGAGAAACCTCTTCCAACATTGGAGCATCCCATCATTCCTGCTGACTATGTTGCAATTAAGGTAACATTTTAAAAAACTACACATCATTGTTGGATTATAGTCCATGAAAATTAAGAAAAGAATTTTCATCCAAAATAATCTTGATAGTTTATGAACATTCTAATTAAATACATGACCAGAGATCTATTAGTCTTCTTTCAAATAAAGCAATACATTTGTACTGCAGAAAACTTTGTGTGAATATTAAACACTTACAAAATCCAGGATTGCTTAATCTGAGAACTGGTTAAAGTAAATTATAAATTTTGATATACAGATGAAGTATCTGTTGTCCAGTTCAGGAGGTGGTAGAAAGTCCGGACATACTTTGTTTACTTAAGTTTAAACTGTGACACTTTTGATTTACCTAGTATTTAAGGCATGCATTAATCTTATAAATGTAGTTATTTTGTGGTGTTGATTATATTCTTACCACGATGACTTGCTTTGTTCTTACTTTCTTTAGGAGTATGATATATAGATATATACAGGTTGAAAAATTTCAATAGAAGTTATGTGTATGGGTAATAAAATTGATGATATATTAATGAAGAGTATATAGGAAGACAGAGTAAATTCACTAATTTCTATACAGGTATTATTCTAATCAGAAATAGATTGCGCTCCTAAAGTTGCCTCAACAGGCCTGAACAGACTATATTTTCAAGATAGGCATGAGGATTACTCTTTGAGATAGCATGGAGGTAAAGCGTTTGCCTTTCATGCAAAAGGTCATCGGTTCGAATCCCGGTGCCCCATATGGACCCCGTGCCTGCCAGGAGCAATTTCTGAGCATGGAGCCAGGAGTAACCCCTGAGCACTGCCGGGTGTGACCCAAAAACCCAAAAAAAAAATTGAATTTTTTTAGACAGAACATACATTTAATGCCTTATATTGTTCTATATACTTATGTGTCATTTATATATTTGGGGTAATATCAAAGTTTTCCATTTCTATTCTAATGACTTCAAACTTTAGCTGAAACTAACTTATGACTATTAAATTTATACATAAGGTAATATTAGTCTAATTACATTCATAATTTAGAATGACTTGTGTTTTATAGTGCACTGCAATGGAATTTCAGTTTTATGGTGGTGGAAGATAGAATTTTATTCTTGAAGATTATGATACAACATAAATTGCTAAAGCTTTCTTTGAAAAATATACACCTAGGATATTCTTTGTTTGAGTACAACAAGCAAAATTTCTTGGAATACATTTGTTGAAAATTCTATATGTATATTTCAATTTTTTGTTTCTTTATGTCTAGATATAGCTCTACAAACACAAGCATATTTAAAAAAGACAAAATTCAACTGAAATAATAAATGCATATTCAAAATTTATTATATCTTCCAATTTACTTCTTTTAGTAATTGTATATGATTCTTGGTTTCATTATGAATTATTCATAATCTGTCTTAAATATAGCTATAGTTTATGTAAATATAAATGTAGGAGAGTATAAATATGTTGGAGAAAAGAAATGAGAAGGATTTTTTTCATTGGTTTTTGGGTCACACCCAGCAGCGCTTAGGGGTTACTCCTGGCTCTATGCTCAGAAATCATTCCCAGCAGTCTTGGGGGGCCATATAGGATGCTGGAATTCAAATCACGTCCTGCTGCATGCAAGGCAAATGCCTTACCTCCATGCTATATTCTCCTGAATGAGAAGGATTTAAGATAAGAGGTCCTTACACATAATTGATCCCTGATATTACATATGGTCCCTGGAGACCAGTATGGAATGATTCCTGAATGTAAACTCATGAGTAATTCCTGAGCACCAATAGGTATGGGCCCCAAAATATAAATATATAAACAAGGAGATATAAGAGAGCAGGTTTAAGAAGGCATCTTACTGTGTCAGTGCAGGAGGGGAAAAAAGACAAAAAGCACAAAAAATTTTTCTTTCTTTATTATTATTTTATTTTT
>PVKC010001825.1:0-47521 GCA_004027635.1 Crocidura indochinensis
TTTTTTTGGTCAAAACCTTCAAAGACTCCTGATTTCTAATGTGATATTATTTTATTTTTAAACTTCTAAAAACAAAATTACTCCAATAATCTACTTCAGTCAAGCAAACATTATAGATAAACTTCAGGATTCTACTAATTCTTCTTTATTTTAGAACACTATCTCATATATTGAGGAACGTATAGTTATCAATGATAGAGGTCTTATAAACCAAATTAATTCAATTGGTTTTGATTAATATGTTTTTGTTTCTCCAGAATAAGTCTGTTGCAATTTCTATTGGCTACATTGTATAGTTCTTCACAAAGTCTTCCTGGTGATTTTTATTATTGCCAAATTCTTTTAGGGAAATTGTTAAGTGGAAACTATTTTTTCTATTTTGCAATAATTGGAATGTTTTTCAGTTACTATTTTTTAAAACTATAAACTAGTAAGTATACAAAAATATATAAGGTTTCTAAAATGTAGCTACAAAATGGCTAATGCATCCACTACATATGTTAGAAGAAGGATATTTTATCGAAATAAAATTTCTATTGGGCATTCTTTGCAACAAAATTATTTCTTCACAAAAACTCAAAAGGAGGGACACATGAGTATTTTAGTTATTTTGTTTTTCACTCTAATGTCAGTACATATTTTATTAATACTAAATTTTGCATGGCTTATTTTGAATATCTAAGTTTTTTTTAATGGCATCATGACAAATGTTTCTTTTTAATGCTTTTAGGCACCTGAAAACTGCAGTCATTGGTTTGAATGGACTGGACTTTGCGAATTTGAATTAATATAGAGAAGAAACAGATGTTCTTACACAATCAAACTCTCCTGCAGCCTAATTATATTACAAAATCTCAGATTTAAGTTGATACAAGGAAAATAAAAGGCATACATTTTCGGAATGTATGTATTGATGTTTTACATAATATAAAGTTTCCAGGACTGTTTACATTGTTGACTAACCAATATATAAGCGACCATAGGTCATTTTGAGTAAAAATTTTTATAATTTCACAAATTCAGCAAAACAAAGAAATCCTTGGTGGCACCAATGAAGACATTATAACCCCCCACCCCCATTGGTGAATACAAGAATGAATTACTATGTGACCAGAATCAACTACAGAATGAATTGACTAGAATGCTGTGAACGGAGACAATTACTCTTATCTCTGCAAACTGGCATCTAATTTTAGTGCAGCATAGAATATCTCTACAGAAATAACAACAACCACAAAAAATTATCTTATTCAAGTGACAGATGCTTAAAAACATTTGTTTTGGGGAAGGAATATAATACTCTGGCAGGAGAAATTGTTTCAGATATTCAAGACTCTATCTCCACAGAATACTCCAGAGAAATCAATATCAATATTTCCACAGAAATCATGTTTGCTAGTCAAGAAATAGTCACTGATTGTCACTATGTCATTGCTTTGAGGACTCCTATTTTTTTTTAATTTTGGCTTAAAATTTTTTATCAATAAGTAATAAAACAAAACAAAATGAAGAATAAATAAACTCTTCCCAGAGAGAAAAACCTAGCTCTACCGTGTTTATTCCTGGCTTATTAGTCCAATAGTCACTTTCATATACTTAAGTAGAAATAGGTTTTCAAGTGAACAATTAAATTTACTTTGAAGGAGACAAAGTGATGTTTAGTTATGAGTTCATAATGTCAAAAGATTCTGTAAAATTTATGTTAGAATAGATTATAAGGGGCCCGGGAGATAGCATGGAGGTAAGGCATTTGTCTTTCATGCAAAAGGTCATCGGTTCGAATCCCGGTGCCCCATATGGTCCCCCGTGCCTGCCAGGAGCAATTTCTGAGCATGGAGCTAGGAATAACCCCTGAGCGCTGCCGGGTGTGATCCAAAAAAAAAAAAAAAAGAATAGATTATAATATTAATGTTCATTTGATAAGTTTCCCTTCTACCCCCATCTTTATATATACACATATATCTATTATAATATTTGTGAGAAGAGATAGAGCCTTTTTCTTCTACCTTTTTCTCTTTTAATGATTTTCAGGTAGCTTTATTTCATACTCTTAGTACTCTTTCTAAGTTTCATTTATTTAAATTATTTGCATTAATAATTTATATAGAACTTTGAATAAATGCATCAAAAGGAGAATTATCAATTAGTACTCAATAAAGACTCATATTTCACTGATTTTTTTTAAGTTTAAAAGGATACTTAGGGGTCAGAAGGAGAGTACTTGCCTTAAAGGCAGTCAAGCAGTGTTTTATTTCTGGTACCCTATATGGTATCCTAAGTCATGCAGAATGATACTGATCACAGAGCCAAAGCTGAGTGGCCCAACACATAAATAACAACAGAAACAACAATGACAGCAACAATAATAATAAAAGGAATATTCATCTAGAATTTGAATATACAAAACCTACAGATTATAGTTTTAAAATTATATATTTAAGCCTACAGTACTAAAAATGAATACTAAATTAGAAATCAGTCTGTATGCATGTCTTGATTTCACCTGAATATATTTTCCCATGCACATCATTTCTACCTTACACAATGAAAATCCAATCCCAATCTTTCTAATTCCCCACATTATTGTGATAATCCAAGATGATAATGAATATAATAAAATTCTATAATAAATATTATATAGGTCTGAGTTACTGTAACTATTTGCTATCTAGTTTTCTTTTTTTTTCTCTTTATTTGGTCACACCTAGCAGCTCTCAGGGGTTACTCCTGGCTCTATGCTCAGAAAATCGCCCCGGCAGGCACGGGGCTCATATGAGATGCTGGGATTCGAACCACCGTCCTTCTGCATGAAAGGCAAATGCCTTACCTCCATGCTATCTCTCCGGCCCCTAGTTTTCCTTTTACAGATGAGAAAAAAAATCAAATCTCTATTGTCTTTCTCTTTCAACATTAAACAAGAAACACAGTAAAATAGAATCTGAAATCATTTAAGAATCATTTAAGAATCATTGGATAAACTCTCTGTTTTATCTATTCTAATATGTATTTTATTCCAGGTATCAAAACAGCTCTATTTTTGTAATAAAAAAAAGAGCAAGCAAACCTATTATTTTTACAAGGTTAAATATATTTCATTCTATGATTGCTCTAATAGTAGCCATCAAAGGATTGAATTTTAAGGGATGTCCTTGACTTTTAGTTGAAAGAATAAATTCACTAACTCCCTATATTCCCTGGATAAAGTAAAGTCATGTAAGTTCTCATTAAAATATGAGAAATACCATTGCTATAATTTATATCATCTTTAAGAGACTTTAGTTTTGCTTATTTTACTTAACCAGAGGATAATATCTCTCAATTTTATTGTGAAAGGCGCACAATTTTGAATGCTAGCATATAATTGAGGAACTACTTGTTGAGTAAATAAACTCTAAAAGCCTAATCAAATTACTTACTATAGTTATTCTTTATTATTGTGGGTTTTAGTTTTTGGAGCTACATTTAGCAGTGCTCAGGGAAATCCTGAGTGTGCACTCAGGAATCATTCCTGGCAGGCCCATGAGACTATATGGGATGCCAGAGATCTAACCTAAGGTCAGCTGTGTACAAGGCAAGTACCTTACTCTCTGTACCATGACACTGACTCCTTACTATAGTAATTTTTGTGGGATAGAATTTAAAGTTGTAGTTGATAGTATAAAATATATTGTGTTTGATAGTATAAAATATATTGTGTAACAATTTTGTAAATAATACTAGGAGATACCAAAAAGTTCTTTTTTTGAATTTTATTTGCTGGTATCAAGACAAGTAAAATGAAGTAAATGGAGAAGTGAGAGCAAGGAACAATAAAAATATAACTCTTTTAGAGAGAAAAAAATACTTTATATTTTAGTTCCCAGATAGCAAATTACTGTAGGATGTAGAACTTATGTATAACTTATATATAATGTCAAAATTAAAACTGACTACAGAAAATAGCAGATTATTCTAGAGAGTTCTAAACAGTGCTTTAGAATAAAGTTTGTGACAAATATTTTTAATGTCCAAATCATTTATCCTCAAAATAAACACTCCACCAAAATAAAAGATCTAGGCAATATTAATTCTTATATTTTTCAAAAGATAAAGATCCTGGCCTTTGAAATCATATTCAGGACTAATAGATTACTTAATTTCTTGGAAACTCAGTTGCCTCATGTTCAAAACACAAATAACAATGAGATTTATTGAGATAGTTAAATAATCAAAGTATCCAGCCGAGCCTTGATACTAGGAAATGATTCTGTTTTTTGTTTTTATTATTTTAACTGGCTTTTTTTTCTCTATGAACACTAACAAAAATTTTGTTATAACTATAACTTATAGAGGAGTCAGACTACTAATATTTCCTTCAGCTTCCCATCATTATAAAGCATAAACAATATGTGATACATGTAGTTCATTAAGATATTTGGGGAAGTCAAGATTTTTACACATGACACAAGAACTATAAGCAAATAATAAAAAGTAAATAAATATTGGCAAACAGAGAAGAAACAAAAGATTGATTATAATATCTAAAGTCCAGAGGAGAAGAAAGATGGATTGAATTTGTTATTAGTACTTAAGAAAATGCAGTTTGTCAGTCTAGAGAAATCTTTCTGGGAAATCTTTTGCTTCTGGAGAGAGTAGGAGGCATCTTCACACAGCTCCCTGACACAATGTCTGTACTAGAGAGAGGGTGCGTCTGTGTTCCACATGTATAAACAAAATAAGATAAATTGTGTGTTACATTGATGCTGGATGCTGGAAAGTGAAATTAATTTCTAACATGTCTCTCAAGATATCTACTATTAAGAATGTAATTTGCTCAAGCTCAAATTTCTTGAATGTTTCCCAATTAAGAACCGGATATTAATAAGACATCACAAAAGACATTCCAGAGAAGAGAAAAAATATATAGTGAAGAGATAATCTCCTCAGTTTTCATCCTCATTATTATCTTCTAGACATCAAGTAATTGGTCAAGATACATCAGTTGATGACTAACCTCTCTTCCCTGGGAAATTTCTTCAATGTTAAAAACAGAATTGAGAATGAAAACTCTGTCTTTTGTATATTGATGATTTCCTATTAGTGTTATAAAAAATGTCAGACTATTGCATCATAAGCACTACCCCAAAAAGAATGGCTCATGTCTTCTTAGGGAAAATTACAGCTCTTATGATCTTGAAGAGTATTTCAAGAGTCCCATTAAGAGATATGAAGAATTTATTAGGTTTCAAAACACCTTAGTAGTTGTGATCTCAAAAAAAATATGCAGAAACTGAGAACTCTGCTTGGAAAAATTGAAGTGCATATAATCTCTGCCAAGTGAGGCTCATTTAGGGGCATCTAAGTCTGTACTCTAAACACTCAGATGGCAGCAGTTGCAGAAAAAGCCCATATGCTATTTCAATCTATGTAATTTTTCATTTGTCTTGTTTTAATGTTTAATCATGTATAAAATTATTTTAGAGCTCAAAGACCATGTCTGGAATATTACAACAATTTTATGTATCTTATGAAAGTAAAGTATGGGACATAGGTATGGGCAAAAATAATTTTTTAAGTTCCCAACATATTATGGAACACCTTTAACAATATTTTTTCTTGTTAGACCATCATTCAACTTTTTGCTATCAAAATCATATTTTTTTTAACTTGCATTCTCTTAAAAATCATGCAGTGTCAGGACTTTGTGAAAATTCTGGCTGTAACTGTGCTTTACTATCTGGCTAACTTGGGGAAAGTTAGCAGCTAAACATCTCATTAAGTTGATGCAGCTTGACTTGCCTGGAGTCGGCAGGCAAATTTTTAGGACGTTGTTGGTTCCGTAACAAATACCAGATGTGAGCTGAATTTGTAAACATGAGCCAACTTTCAAATACATCTAGTTGAACTTAAAAATATTGACATGACATAGGAAACACAGTATTCTCTTCATTTAGCTTGCCAAATATTCATACAATATGCAGCTAAAATAATGCAATCTTAAGGCTCTGGGATAAGGGAAATGGAGTGAAGAACTAAAAAGAATAGGGATTAAGGAAATGGTAATTTATAGAAATAAACTGTAATCTCAAAAGGTAGAGAAGCCCCACTATTTTTATTTATGTATTTATTTATTTATTTAATTCTTTGGTTTTGGGGCCACATCCAGTGACCAGGGTTTACTCCTGGCTATGCATTCAAAAATCGCTCCTGACTTGGGGAAGTGTATTGGATGCCGGGATTCAAACCACCTTCTGTCCTGAATTGGCTGCATGCAAGGCAAATACCCTACCCTCTGTGCTATCCCTGGGCACCAATGCCCTATTTGGTGTGTGTGTGGGGGGGCACATCCAGTGATGCTCAGGGGTTACTCCTGGCTATGCACTCAGAAATCGCTCCTGGCTTGGGGGACCATATAGGACCCTGCGAATCAAACTCAGGTCTGTCCTGGGTCAGCCGTGTGCAAGACAAACGCCCTACCACTGCACTATCGTTCTGGCCCTATTTTTTTAAGTCATTTTTTTCCTGTTTTATTTTAAAAAATCAAGATTGTGACCTAAATAATCCTAAGATTTTATCTCCTATTTCTTTTCATGTCAAGTAATAATAGACTGGAATCTATATAACTTAGAATTGGAGTCTTCACTCTTATAAATGTTATCAGTACCTCCACATTTCTGGGATTTGGTATTTGTTACCACAGATAAGAGAAAACATTTAGTGGGGGTTGTCTAAGCCTCCAAAAATGTTCAGAAGTCCAGGGAGGCTCTTGGCAGGAATACTTGGCCCATCATCTGACAATTGTGCCAATGACTAAGGATGTAGTGCATCTAAGATGCTGATGTGCTGTGTCTGTGGGCTGAGGTTGGTCACTATACCTGTTGATGCTCAGGAGGTTGTATGAACTGTATATTGAACCCTAGTCAGATAGGTGACTGAAGGACATGCACCTTAATCCCTGATGTCCTGGAAATTAGCAATTTTCCTTACTCTATACATTTTTCAAAACTTGTAAGGATTAAACTTATATAAAACTAAAGGATTTAGTCCCTCTGTTGAATTAAAGGATTTAGTCCCTCTGTTGACACTCTGCAAGGGATGAGCTTTATTATTGCTCCACATCCCAAGGACTCTACTTATCTTTAAGATATAATATATTTAATGAGTCTAAATAAAAACCAATCAAACCAAAGCAAAGAATCCCTTCCTTAACACAACAGAGTTCCTTTTATTGCATTTGGTTATAGGTCATCTCTAACAAAATCAACCAGATAAATTTAGTGTGGAGATATTTAGTTTACAGTTTACATGTATATGCAAGAAAGGTATAGAAAGATGTTTTTGCATTGTCTTATTTTTTTTTTTTTTTTTGGTTTTTGGGTCACACCTGGCAGTGCTCAGGGGTTACTCCTGGCTCCATGCTCAGAAATTGCTCCTGGCAGGCACGGGGGACCATATGGGGTACCGGGATTCGAACTAATGACCTTTTGCATGAAAGGCAAACGCCTTACCTCCATGCTCTCTCCCGGGCCGTTTTTGCATTGTTTTATGACTTAATCAACTGTTTGTATATATTATTATTTTAGTTTCAAATAATTGTCACTAAATTGAAATACTAAGTTTTAAGGTGGTCATTATGATCATGTAACACTAGAGAACTTTTTGAGTTAGTGTTTGTGAGAAAATGGCATCACTTTTTAAATACCAAATTATTATTGCTTAATAAAATAGTCATAGACATTTATATTTTTCTCTAAATAGACTAGCTATGAATTATTTTCTAACTTATTTTTAAAGTAAATTGAATTACTTTGAAAAACCCATATAAAGTACTTATTTCATGGTGTCTTTGGTTTATTGACATTTTACCCTATACAAATCTAAAGTTTATTGCAAATTTAACATGGTATTTAACTCTCAAATCAGTACCATAAACAAATACATTGACAGAATTATATCTGAATTTTTTTTTTGGTTTTTGGGTCACACTCGGCAGTGCTCAGGGGTTACTCCTGGCTCCATGCTCAGAAATTGCTCCTGGCAGGCACGGGGGACCATATGGGGCACCGGGATTCGAACCGATGACCTTTTGCATGAAAGGCAAACGCTTTACCTCCATGCTATCTCCCGGGCCCCATATCTGAATTTTATAATTTTACATAGTACAAGGTTTCCACAAATTTTTAGTAAATTTGACATATTGTAGATTTTAATTTAAAATAGAAAATATACACAGTTTCTCAATATTCCCTAGATTTAAATCAGTAAGTCAAAAAGTAAACATAAGAAGAAAGTAACAATATTTATAAAGAACAGTGTCTGCAGCCACAGAACCTTAGTGAGACTTGTGAGAGCAGCCCAACAGAAGCAAAGGTGCCTGTGGTAATTGCAGCAGACTAGTAAGAGCAGCCCCCAAGAACACTGGGTTGCAGCTTACCCATATACACAGTTAAAGATAAGCAGGTCAATGCTTATGCAGCCACAAGATAATCTTTCACCCATATAAACTCCCCTAAACCTCCCTGGCAATTTGGAAGACTGACAGTACCATAGGAAAGAAACACCGTGAGACCACAGGAAACAGTGGTAAGCCAGCACAAAACTACTCACTATGCCTCATGGGTGAAGACTGCATGCAATCCTGCAGACCCAATCAGCACTAATCCTCTATGTAACAGCTCTGAATTGGAGTTTAGAGTGGAAATGCTTAGGATGCTCAAAGATATTAAAAAAAAACATTGGACTTCCAGTAAATAATAGATGTATATAAGAGCAGAAATGGGAAAATGCAAATACAAATGTCACTTGGTAAATTAAATGAAGTTACTTGCAAGGCCTCACCATCACAGTAACAGCTCTAAGAACAGAACCAGTCAGCTCAAAGATAAAGTGCAAAAAACTTCCAGACAATAGGAGATGGAAAAGGCCTCAAAATAACTGAACATAAGGTAGAGAAAATCATCAAAATAAATGAACAGAAAATGAATAAATGAATAGTAAAAATTGGGGATAAATGTAATGGGAACAATCATTGGGGTCTGAGAGAGCCCGGAAGAATCATGCCTATGAAGAATCAACAGTTAAAGACATCATTTCTGAGAAGTTGCCAGAGTTGAAGAGTGCATGCACCCACATCCTGGATGCCTGAGAGTACCAGCTAAGAGACCCAATAAAAAAACCCTCAAGGCGGATCCTAGTCAAAATGATGAAAACCACAGATAGAGATAGAATACTAAAATTAGCAAGATCAAAAAGGGAAATTACATACAAAGCAGCATCCTTAAGATTTACTGCAGATTTATCACAAGCAACTCTCTAAGCCCACAGGCAGTGACAACTATTAGTGAAAACATTGTCTCTCCAAGAGTACTTCACCCAGACTCTCATTAAAGCTTGAAGGAAGGATACATAGCTTCATGGATAAACAACAGCTCAAAAACTTTGCTGACTCAAAATCAATTTTAAAATAATTGAAGGGATACTTTATGGCAAGAAAAACCCCACAAACACACAAAGCTTGTATAAAAGATGGCAAAAAAAAATTCCATGACAATTATATCTCAATGCCAATGAACAAAACAGCTCAATCAAGAGACAGAGAACAGCAAAACCAAAAAACTGAATCCACATTCTGATTTCCACAAGAAACACATTTGAATAATCAGAACAAACACAAAGTCAAAAGTTGGAGGACAATCCTTCAAGCAAACACTGGTGGTCATACTAACATCAGATGACATAGACTTCTGGCTCAAACAGGTTATAAGATACAGAGAGACACTTTAATAATCAAAGCACATGTACAACATACACCAGGAAGAAATCACACTCCTATACAGTGTACACCAAATGAGGGGCCTGCAAAATACATGGCTGCTAATCTACTTGAAGAAAGACATCAATAGCAACACAATAGTAGTTGAATATTTTAATGCTGTTTTTTCTGTCATCCCTGGTTAGATCAACCAGGCTAAAACTCAATAATAATATACTGTGTTTGAAGGAGGAAATAAAAGGGGCTTAGTACACACCTATACATACATATATGTATATATGTACATATACATACATATACATACACACATATAAATACATATACATTATATACATATACATTCATATACATACATATGTATGTATGTATATAGAGCTTTTTTTTTATCTCCAAAAGATGGAGTCAGAGCAGTGACACAAGCGGTAAGGCGTCTGCCTTTCATGCACTAACCTAGGACGGATCACGGTTCGATCCCCTGGCGTCCCATAAGCCAGGAGCAATTCTGAGTGTATAGCCAGGAGTAACCCCTGAGTGTCACGGATGTGGGCCAAGAACCAAAAAAAAATAAATAGCTGAATACACATTCATCTCCAGTGTACATTAGCATCTCTAGTGTACATGGAACATTCTCCAAGATTGACCATATGGTGTGCTATAAAACATACCTCTATAAAATTAAGAGTATAGAAATTGCATCAATTATCTTCTCGGAACAGGATGCACTGAATATAGAAGTGAATTACAATCAGAAATAGATAAGTAACTTTAATACCTGGAAATTAAATAGCTCACTATTGAACAAGTGGGTCAGAGTGGAAGTCAAAGAGAAAATTGAAATATTCTTAGAAACAAATGAGTATAAGGGCACACAATATTAGAATTTATGAGAAATAGAAAAAGAGGTGTTAAGAGAAAATTTATAGCTTTGCAAGAATTCATCAGGAAAGAAGAAAGGGCCTAGGTAAATAACTTAATAACATAGCTTAAGAAATGGAAAAATGTTCTGAGTGCTGCCTTGCATCTGCCCAAAATGAAAGAAAGAAGAAAGAACAAAAGAAAGAAAGAAAGAAAGAAAAGAAGGAAGGAAGAAAAAGGAAGAGAGAGAAAAGAAAGAGAAAGAAAGGAGAAAAGAAAGAAAGAAGGAAGGAAAGAAAGAAAGAAGAAATAAAGAAAAAGAAAGGAATTGGTAAATGACAAACAACAAAATGAACTTAAAGCTGGCAGGAAAAATAAAATAATAAAACTTTAAGCAGAAATGAATGAAATGAACACTCCAAAATCCAAAAACTAATCCCCAAAAATCGAAAAAAATAAAAGCATAATCCAAAAGATCAATCAAGGGCGGAATCTTTAAAAAAATAAATAAAATAGACTATTGGCAAGACTCACACACACAAAAAGAGAATACTAAAAAACTGAATCATAAATGAAAGGGGGAATGTCACAATAGACACCATAGACATTCAAAAGGTATTCAGAGATTTCTTTGAGAATCTTTATGGCACAAAATGAGATATCCTAGAAGAAATGGACAAATTCTTGGATTCACAGGGTTAAACCAAGATGATTTTGAATACCTGAACAGACCTATCACTAAAGAAAAAAATTGAAATATTAATAAATGTCTTCTCAAAAGCAAAAGCCCAGGTCTAGATGTATTCAATAGTGAATTATTTCATATATTTAAAGAGGATTTATTGTCAAGCCTTTACAAGTTTATCCAAGAAATTGAAGAAATCTAAAGTCTCTCAAATAGTTTCTTTTAAGGTGACATCACCCTGGTTTTAAAGGCAGACAAAGACATAACAAAATAAGAATTCCAGGTGATGTCTTTGATAAACACGAATGTGAAGATCCTCATCACAATAATAGCAAATAGAATTAAGCAGTTAATCAAAAGGTCATATCAAAAAGGTCAAATGTCATGACCATGTAGGATTCATCTCAGGGATCAAGATGGCTTAACATATGCAGGTTAAAGAATGTTACATACCATATCAATAAAAGAAAAAAAAAGAAAAAAATTATATGCCCATAATAAGTACATCCAGAAAAAGCATTTGAGAAATCCAACACCCATTCATGATAAACTTTAAACTAGATGGGAATTGAAGAAACTTTCCCCAGTATAGTCAAAGTCACTTGCCACAAGCCCACAGCAAACATTATACTCAATGGAAAAAAGCTAAAAGGCTTTTTCCTAAGATCTTGCACAAGACAAGTTTGCTATATCTAGCTACTTCTATTCAATATAGTACTGGAGGTGCTTTTCATAACAATTAGGCAAGAAAAAGATATCAAGGAATCCTGGTAGGAAAGGAAGAACTCAAGCTCTCACTATTAAATCTCTACTGACTTCACAAATAGCTTCTAAAGCAACAGAGCTCTACAGTATAGAAGCTGGCTGCAAAATTAACACAGAAATATCCATGGCTTTCCTATATACAGATAATGAAAGAGAAGAAAGAGACATTTAAAAATTCCCATTCACAATTGTGCCTTGGAAAATCAAGTATCTCAGGATCACAACTTCAAACTACTACAAAACTATAGCAATTAAATGTATTGGAGTAAATGCAGACTCTCAGATCAATGGAAAAGAATTAAATATCTTGAGAAAGATTCCTGGTTATGTGGTAAGTTGATTTTTTATAAAGGAGCAAAATTTTTGAAGTTTTGAAGGAGCAAGTAAAGTTTCTCTAACAAGTGCTTCTGGGAATCCTGGTCTGCTATATCCAAGATGAAACTGAACTCAGAACCATTCCTAGCACCATTAAAATGGCAAAATCAAAAAAGATTAAGGACCTTGATATCAGACCTGAAACCATAAGATATATAGAGGAAAATACAGGCAGAACTTTTCATATTGAAAGCTAACAGCACATTAAAGACGAAAATCCACAGACAAAACAAGTAAAAGCAATGATAAACAAATGGGACTACATTAAATTAATAAGCATCTGCACCTCAAAGTAAATGAGGACCAGAAAACTAAGACCACCCATGGAATGAGAGAAAATAGTCACCCAATACCATCTGATAAGGGGTTAATGTCTAAGATATATAAGGCTCTAATAGAGCTTAATAACAAAAAATATCAAGCTACATCAAAAAATGGTATAAGATGAACAGAGATTCCCTCAAAGAAAAAATACAGATACCCCCCAAAAAGTACACCAAAAAATGCTCCAAGTCGTTAACCATCAGTAATATATGAATCAAAACTATAATGAGTTACCACCTCACAGTACAGATACTGGCATACATTAAGAAGAACAAGACTTACCAGGTGCAGGAAGAAATGAACTCTAATTCACTGTTGGTCAGAAAGTTAACTGGTTCAGCCTTTTGGGGAAATAGTATGGAAATTTGTCAAAAAACAAAAAATTGAACAGCCATGTGATCCAGAAATACTGTTCCTGGGAATATATACTGGGCCTAGAAAACACAATGCACAAAAAGCATCTGTACTCATATGTTCATTGCTGCCTATTCACAATAGTCAAAAATCTAGAAACAACCCAAGTTTAGAGAACAAAGAATGGCCAAAGAAACAGTGGTACACCTACCAATTGAATAGTATTTAGCTGTTGGGAAAAATGAAGTCATGAAATTTGCTTATATGTGGATGAATATGTAAAGTATTTTAGTGAGCAAAATGAGGTAAAGAGATGGAGATAGGCATAGAATGATTGCATTTTTTGATGGATGTTAAAAAATATGGTAATAATACCCAGAATCAACAGAGATAAGGACCAGGAGGTCCACAAAGAGAAAGGGGAGTACAGTTCAAGCAGTGCAAGGAATACTAGGACAAAAATAGTTGGGAATGATCACTCTGGACAAGAACTGGGTGCTGAAAGGAGGTAAAGAAAAATGCAATGCGTGATACCCCTTCAGTAGCTAAATTGCAAACCAGTATTTAAAAGGGAAAAATAGAAAGAGAGAAATATTGGGAGGAAGCATGAAGTAGAGAGAGAGAGAGAGAGAGAGAGAGAGAGAGAGAGAGAGAGAGAGAGAACTGTGCATAGAGGCAGGAGGATGGAAGACCAGAGGGAGAGCAGGAAGTAAACTGGTGATATTGATGATGGCAGGAAATGTATAGTTACAGGGATAATGTTTGACATTGTATAACTGAAACTCAACCATGAACTTTGTAAATATGCAAGAATGTGAAAATCATCAGGAAAATGAAAATACTTTAAATAGAGCTTGTAGTAAATTATGAGTAGTTCCCTCTTCTGAACATGTATGTTTGACTATGCATAGCAGCAATAGTAAAATTTTTTCAGGCATTTGACTACATTCACTACTAGAATAAATCCAGTTAGTAGTTGAGTCAGATACAATTGAATTTCAACCTTTGACTCTTACGCTGACTGAGTGAATGTAGGCTTAATATGAAGCTTGACTGTAAAATATATTGTCCCATATACACACATATACTTTTTTCTGAATCAGTTTTTACTAAGGGTCATGGCATAATATTCATATTTTTGTTTTATACTTCAAGTGTTAGTACCAGAGTATCAGGATCCTTTCTCCATTTTCCCAAGGTTCTCTTACCCCAACTGTTGCTTATCTTTAAGGATTAAGTGAAATGATAGGTTTTGCCTGATTTATTGACTCTAGAACACTTCAATGCTGTTATAAAGATCTATTTCACTTCCTCTTCACTTATTGGCATGCCAAGTCTTTTACACAGAGACTTTCCTATCTTATTCACTCTAACACTGGTTTTTGTTTGTTTTGGGGCCACACCCAGTGACACTCAGGGCTTACTCCTAGCTCTGTGCTCAGAAATCACTTCTGGCTCAGAGGACCATATGGGACACCTGGGATAGAAATCATGCCTGTCCTTGGTCAGCCACGTGCAAGGCAAATGCCCTACCGCTGTGCTATCATTCTGTCCCATTCTAACACTTTTCAAGAGCAATATTTGAGCATTATAAATATTTTGTAAACATTTGAATGTATGGATTAAACTCTATGCCAACATAAGTGCATTTTGCATTTTATTATGTAGTCACAAGAGCTATTTAAATGATGAGGTATAGCAAAAGATGATATAGAAACAAGATATCAAGAAACTTAAATCTAATAACTACTTATTAAGTGTGTGGTTGGGAGATGATTTATGTATTAGGGGATGAAAGAATTGCTTATATTCTATTTTATACAGATTATGAAAAATAAGCATGAGTATCAACAATCCCCATGTTAGGTTAATTAAATTTACTGTAAAGGCCTTGTCTTTCTAGCTTGAATGAGTTTTGAATGAAACTTTAGAATGAGTTTTCCATTCTTTATTTTTATTAATATATTTATTTAAATACCATGATTAAAAATATGTTTTTAGTTGGGTTTTAGTCATAAAAAGTACACCCACTTCACCAGTCCAACCTTCCCACCACCAATGCCCCATCTTCCTCCTCCCTCACACATTCTTTCTTCCTTTAAATTTTGGCCTGTGTTTCTATGCTCATTCAGAGATGATAGAGAATCAGGCATTACTCCCTGGTTTTTCAGCCAACAAAGCTGGAAATTCAAGACAAGGATGAAGTTTTGCTCAGGCTTCGAGATGCCAGAGACCGCCAGACCACCAGAGATGCATGCAGATGCTTGGAGTGGGAGTGGGGGTCTATGGGGGGGTACACCCTACAGTACAAGGGAAACCTGTGATTCCAGTTTAAACTTGGGAAAGTAAATGCTGAGCATGCATTCCTACCCTGAGCTCCATGATTCTACTATTAATAAAGTTATTATCCTAAGAACTTTCTAACCTAGATTATCTATATATTTTTGGTACAATGGACCTTCAATATTTTTTATTGAACTATCATGATTTATAATGGCATTAATATAAATTTTAAAGTGCAGTGATGTAAAATAAACTCACATACCATATTCCAATGCTAGGTAAGCTAGTATGAAGCAGGGTCCTGTGCGAATTAATAAGCCAAGCCAGGCATCAGGGTGAGAATCATGAAGACAATGGCTTCTCTCCTTGTGATCTCTCTGGGCCCCCACTAAAACCTAAACCTCTCTTTATTCTACCAGCTCAAATTCAAACAGGATGGAGAAGGTAGAGAGAGACAAAAGTATCAATCCAGAGGAATTTTACAAGTCAAAGAGCTTGGTGAAAAGAAAAATGAGTTGGGGAATGCCTTTGCCCTGGGCAAAAGCACAGTGTAAATTAACACATAACCTGTATCAGCCTATTACCAGAATACAAGATCCTTCTACCACTCATTCCAGCTTCTCCTTTTCATAAATATGGAACAAAATGGTTGCAAAGGAACAGGGAACATATGTTAAATAAAAGTTACCACTAACTTAGTAGTCTTTCTACTTTATAGGAGTGAGCGAGGCTGAGCAATGAACTGGCCATCGAAAATTGCTGTGACAGAACTATAGGTGGAACTGTTTAGATATGAAACTATAAGTTTTCAGCTACCACAACAGACATACATTTATATATTTTGCTCCTACATTTGAATGATTAGAGAATATTTTTATTTTCCAGGAAACCACATGGGCCACATACTTTTGGAATGAACTCATTGCTGTACAGTCTCTTTTACCTTCCAAATCTCTGAGTTTTAACTCTTTAGTTTGTTTACATTTTTTCTAATAATCAGTGTTGCTATATATTCCTTGTTCCACTGGCACAGATAAAGGTGGTTTCCATATTTGAACTCATTATAGAAATCCCTGCAGCAATGTTTCTGCAGTCATGAGACTTTTCTAAGCAAGGGACCTCCATTGTGCCTTCACTATAAATTACCTCTTTTCTTACTGTCCTCCTTTATTGTGGTTAGATTTCATAGGCCAGTCCCAATCCTTCTTTCTTCAAGGTATGTCTACTTTCTTATCTTCTTGTCTATATTAGACTTTCCAGAAAAAAAAATACTAAACTCATTTAAATACAATAATCATCTTTACTTCTGTACACAAGATAGAGGCTATTTATCCAGATTATTTCCAAAATTTTGAGTGACCTCTCTACACATACTCTAGCAGAAAGTAGCCATCCAATATGTAGGAAGGCTACTATATTTCTTTTTCTTTTGAGGGGGGTTGAGTGGGAATGTGGGAGGGGATAGGAAGCTTCCAAGAGGTACTCAAGAGGCCCAGGCAGTTCTCTGCCAATTTGACTGCTTCTCAGTTTAAGTGTACAAAGATAGGGTACTTGGACCATGAAGTTCCTGGGATTGTCCCAGCTCAGTATCTTCCAGGGATTTAAGTAGAATTATTCAAAGGCCTACTTGTTCATTTCCCAGGTGCTCAGGGAAGTGATTCAGGGTTGACTGCAAGGCCTCTCTGTCAGTATAATTCTTAATAAACAGAATCTTACTAGTTACTGAATAGCTTTATTTGATTTTGAGGGGTTGTTTTATTTTTTGTTTTTGTTTTGCTATGCCCAGAGGTGATCAGGGTTTACTTCTGGCTCTGTCCTCAGATATCACTCCTGAAAGGCAGAAGAATCATATGGGATGCCAGGGATCAAACCTAGTCAATCATGTGCAAGGCCAACACTTTACCTGTTGTACTATTTTTCAAGCTCCTGAATAGCATTATTCTGAAAGACTCAGAATTGTTGCTTGACATTTCATTAATCAACTGTGGACAGGATGTGATAGAGGTAATAGAATGATCATCCCACAGATATTGAAATATAAATCCATAATAGTCTCAGGAGATAAAGTGTCAAGCATACTTATATTTATGCTATTTTGAATCTTTTTTTTAAAATTATTTTATTTTTTAATTTTGAGAACAAAGATGCAAAGAAAGAGGACAAGGTAAAGTTACAGTGGAAGGACAATCACCCATAAAAAGAAATCACATAAGTCCCCTTGCTGATGTCTTAACATTGAATTTTCAGCCAAAGAATATTAAGAAAAATAAAACAGAACCCATGCATAATTACTTGCTATTTTGAATCTTAAGCAAGTTTCTCCATCTGAAACTTGTGGTGCTTCCAATCTAAGTGAATATCCTCAAATACAGATAAACATAAGAATTGGAAAGATAGTACAGGAGTTAACATGCCTGTCTTACATAAGGCTGACACTAACTTGATACTCCATGCCACATAAGGTTCACTAAGCTTCACAAGGAGTGATCCCTGAACACAGAGAAAGGAATAAGCATTGACCAAAAGCAGGTGTGGCCCCAATCACTTTACTAAAAGACAAAATAAACTTTCTCTTTATGAGTATTATGGTCTCCTAACCCTTCTATATTTTTATTTTCTAAGATTATATTATTCTAGAAAGTTCAACTGGAGAGAATGGGATTAAAATATATTCCCTTGAAAAAATTAGTACCCAGAAAGGAAGTTTTAGATTTTTTTTTTTTTTTTTTTTGGGTTTTTGGGCCCCACCCGGTGACGCTCAGGGGTTACTCCTGGCTATTCGCTCAGAAGTCGCTCCTGGCAGGCACGGGGGACCATATAGGGAACCGGGGGATCGAACCATGGTCCGTCCTAGGTTAGCACAAGGCAAGGCAGGCACCTTACCTCCAGCGCCGCCGCCCGGCCCCAGGAAGTTTTAGATTTTTAAAGGCACATGAGGTTGTCTCTCTAATGTTAGTTTCTAATTCAATACACATAGACATATACACAATTTCCAAATTAAAGATTAAATTTCCAAAAGGCCTTTGCCATCTCTATGGTTTAAGTAGATTGGGTCATTTTTGACAGGACAGATCTGTTTAATTTATTACTATGTGCTAAAGAACTAAAAGTATGGTTTTAAGGGGTATAGGTAAATGGATATCCATCAGACATCTGGATACTCTTAGGTTCCATTCTCCTTTCTGGACCATACTATCTTCATATTTTTGTGTGAAATGGCATGACTTTGTGGAAATTGAACTTGTGAGTTGGAAAGAAAATATAGCAGATAAGGGACTTTCCCTTTATGAAGTAGACCTGGGTTTGGCACCACATATGTTCCCTGAGCACTTCCAGGAGTGATCCCTGAGCATAGCACCAGGAGTAATCCCTGAGTACTGCTAGGTGTGTGGCCTAAAAGAAAAGGAAAAAGGAAAAAAAAGAAAAAAGAAAAGAAGAAAAAGAAAGTTGAATTATCCAGCCTACTATGCCATTTCAGTTACTATTAGTCTTCTGTTTGAAGGCACTGAGAGAGAAGGTTAAGGAAGAAATGAAATTTTCTGTTTCAAGGCCAGAGTAGTGATGCAAACCCTAACCTAGGATGGACCACAGTTCTATCCCCCAGGAGTAACCCCTGAGCGTCCACCAGGTATGTCCCAAACCCCCCCCCCAATTTTTTTTGCTACATATTTCAACACTGTAATGATTTTATTAGAAGTGGGAGGTTGTAGATTAGAATAAATAAATTCAATATCTTTGGTGGTTTCCAGCTCTGGTGAATCTGATAGGGCTTCTTTAGTCCTATCCTGTCTGTAACAACTGTCTCCAGGAGTACAGCTGAAGATATTGGCCAATGTACTCCACTCCATCTAGCCCAGGGGTCTCAAACTCAATTTACCTGGGGGGCCGCAGGAGGTAAAGTCAGCGTGAGGCAGGGCCGCATAAGGGATTTCACAAAAAAAAAAAAAAAAAAAAAAAAGGACAGAGGGCAGGAGCAGTGGAAATGACGTCTGCGTAAGGCGCAAAGTATTCGCAATTATTATTTACCGAATATTCGCAATAAAAAATCGCATCAGTAAGGAAAAAAATCGCATTCAACATTTAAATACCCCGAACGGAACTGCTCGGGGTATGCGAATGTTTAATGCAATTTTTTTCTTACTGATGCGATTTTTATTGCGATTATTCAGAAAGGAATAATCGTGAATACTGCGATATTTGAAGGCCGGCCGCGGGCCACAAAAATGTTCACGGGCCGCGAATTTGAGCCCACCTCCCGCCCCCGACCTAGCCCATCAGTTTCAGCAGTACTACACCAATAAATGTCATCGCATTATTTTCTAATTCTATAGTTTCCTTCACAACGCTCCATCTATTTCCTTGTGGCCTTTTTAATTTTCCCAATATATGAAACCCTGTGTGATATTTATCTGTGGAACTACTTAACATGTCTTTGTTCTCTTACTATTTTAAGACTCATATGACCACTGCCATTCCCATGTTCTGTTCCAGATCAATCCAAGATTCTGTAGTATGTCACCACATTCGTTGGAGATAAAGTAAAAAAATGGAGATTATTCTTTGTGCTAATGACCTTCTTAGGGTTTCCTCACTCGGTATATAATACATTTCTGAAGAATAAGAAACTTGTGTATATGATGCATTCCAAAGCAAACAGCAGTTAGATATTTGATAAATCAAATCTTTCACAGAATGCTTATTTTTAATTCCATAAATATGATATATTTGCAAATGATGATTAAAATGATTGGAAGGCTTTTTTTTTTAACATTTCCTAAATTAATCTGTGTCTAGTAACACTGTCTTTAAATTTTAAGGCTGAGGTTGTCAGCAATTAATTCAGTATTTTGCACACCATGTAGTCCTCAGAGCCCACCAGGAAAGATCATTGAATGATCAGTGAGCCAGTAGCAAGAACTGAGCACAGTCAGGTATGACCAAACATGTTCAAAAAAATAAATAAATAAAAAATAAAACCCAAAATATTAATGTTGAGGTTTTGAAAAGCGGTTTTAAATTTTGACCATATAAAAACACCACTTCAAAACAAGAACAGATGAATTTAAGAACAACCTCTCTCATGAGAACCTGACAATTGAAAATTAAGTTAATAAATTATTGTTGCTATTTTTGAATAATCCTTTCCAGGGTTATACACTTCAAACTATTTTTGAATTTTGATTCTGCTTAAATTTATAAGCACTAAGTCCCTTCCCACTGCATTTAATAGGAATGTTGTACAAAAAGGAAGGACAGATTTTAAAACTAACTGTTGAGAGTGATTTTTATTTTCTCTGTCTACCAAACCTTAAAATTTTTCATGTATCTTTCTCTTTCTTCTAGACTAGTGAGAATAGAGGAAATTGTAAGAAAATCGCATTTGGAGGCAAGTGTTGTAGAAGTTAAAAAACAGGAGTTATTGGATGCAATACTCTCCTCATTCTTTTCACAGAACCATCCAAAAATAGAATTCACAAGGCATATCTCCAAACTGATGTATTTATAAAGAAGTTTTGAAATGCAATCCAACTTTGTGAGAGCCTTTTAAGATGGGGGAATTTCTGAACTCAAATGCTTCTGAATTCCCAGTGTGCTTGGAAGAAAAATATTCAAGCTGTAAAAGTCACAAGTATAAAAATATTGATTTGAAAGTGAGGAATAATTGATAAAAATTTAACTACGTATATGGTTAAAAATGCCTTAACAAAAATTTCATTGTCATTAATTTTAAGTATAATTACATAAATTTGATCATTGAATTTAACTTCAAAATAAATGAATTGGTAATACTGAGATCATTATAGCCAATATGTAAATTTGAGCAAGCCAAACTGAGGAACAAAACAAAATTAAAAATAGTAAAAGATGGAGAAACTGAAATTTGTTACCTTAGTCCCCAAATTATTAACTGTTTTCATTAGGTAGGCTTCAGACATGATATAGTTCAGTGGTTTCCAGCAAATGGTCCATACATCATTACTGGTACGTAGGTGTAAAAATGTTGAAAACTATTGGGCTAAATAGTTTTAGCTATTAGCTAAGTAGCTAATAGGAAGGAAAATACCACAAGCATACCATTTATTCATTTTTACCCCTATATCCTGTTGTTATGTTCTAGAAGTAGAAATAAATTTTTTCTGGAAAGATTTTTAACAAAAGTCTTTTAAAAACATGGGTGCTGGGCTGGAGTGGTGGCACAAGCAGTAAAATGCCTGCCCTGTCTAGGATGGACTCCGGTTTTATTCCCCAGCGTCCCATATGGTCCCCCAAACCAGGAACGATTTCTGAGCTAATAATAATAATAATAATAATAATAATAATAATAGGCAGGAGTAATCCTTGAGTGTCACTGGGTTTGACCCCAAAACTAAACAAAAACAAAACAAAAAACATAGGTGCTGAAGAATAGGTACAGGGGTTAATGTGTGTGCTTTTTGCACACAGACTTTTGTAAGATTGCTAACATAACATATAGTTACCTCAAACACCACCAGAGGTAAGCCCTTGGTACTTCTGGGTGTGTTTCTCTAATTCAATAACTAAATAATAATTGATCCTTAAAACCATATAGAACTTGGGACACACAGTGAAAGAATAGGCAGGTCAAGTAGCACAGACTCGAAAGAAAGCGTAAGTGAAATACATTTATCAGAAGACAACGTGCTTGTTCAGGGAAGCACAGGAGGAATCAGAAACAGGCAGAGAAAAGATGAGAGAAAGTGGTTTGATGCTTATTTATGGACATGGAATCTAGGTTGAAAAAATAAGGATTCTTTCAAGGTCATATTAGCAGTGCAGGAATGATGAAGCTGGTATCTATTTGCATATGCTAATGGAGTTTTTTTAAGCTGACAAATAATAGCAACAAAATACTTTAGTAAATTTATTTAGTAGGGGTGTTTTCTTTTTTTATCATAGCCACAAGAATACTGTCTAGAACAGCAAATAAAACAGTGAACTGAGTTAAAGAAAAAACACGTGAAGCACAACAAGAGTCAAATAATTAAACTAATAATCAGCTAATTTCTGTCTTCTGAAGAAACTGGATTGATTATATTTTTAGAAATGGACATGAAAGACCAATAGAATATTTAGATCTAATTATAAACCAAGGATAAAAATGACTTCTAATCAGAACTGCATCCCATTTATTGTGACAATACTCAAAGAATGACCTGTGGCAAATGAGGTGTTTGAAGCCAGGGTTGTGAGTGTCTCTAAAGAGAAGTCATATGCAAGTGTTCTTGTCGGGAAGTGTTGGTTTTTATCAACACATTTTGAAATCACTTTTTAAGCCTGGAGGTCAAGAATTTTTTCTGATTGAAATGCAATTTGTCTTTTGTGCTCAATGAACATCAAAAAATTCAAAATTCAATTTTACACACACTTTTCTAAATTCTAAGCTTTATTCCAGGAAAAGAAACATTTCCACAAGTGAATATTTTTAATCATATAATGCAGATTCTCTGGAATTTAAAATTCCTTTCATATCTTTAAAATAAAACTCTTTAATACAATTTTTGGTTTATATTTTTACTCATTTCTTTTTTAAATTCAACAGAAATTATCTTAATAATCTAATGGAATTGTACTCCCTCTTCCTTTGGATTAAAATGAACACAAATCATTTCTTTTTTCCATGGGAAAAAATAAGTCAGATCTGTTCCTAGTCTGTGAATCTTAAGAACCTTTTTTTAGCTATTGACTTTGTTTTCCTAAATCAAAAATTTAGTTTGTCACTAAAATTAATCATTACTTTTGGTTACTTTGACTAGATGAATAAACTGGGCAGAAATCTAAGAAAACTAAAAGCGATTAAATAGGTACCAGAGCTGTATTATAGCAGGTAGGGCACTTACCTTGCACAGGGCTGAGCTGGGTTGGATCGCTGGCTTCCCTTATGAACCCCAAGTCTACCAAATGTCAGCCCTAATTTAAATGATAACCTAGGGAATATCTTTTAATAAGAACATTGAGTCCTACAATTTTAAATTTTATTCTCAGAGGAAATTTTATTAACTCACATTGCCACTATCAAGATATCATGATGCCCTATATGACATATCTAGGTTGATTCATAAGAACCAGTAAGATTTCTTTAGAAGCCTCTAAAAGCATAAGAGGAGAGGTGAGAAAATACATTGAATGGAAGTTCACCACTCTTAGCTAAGCATCATTGCATCTTATTCTTCTGTACTAAAAGATAGGTCTTTAGTTTCTGCACTCACTTCACATTTTTGTTTCAAGCTCTTGGACTTCTGAATTATGTATGTAGCTTTATAGCTAGAAAAAGAAGTAAATATAGCAATTTTTATTCACATACATATGTTTATTTTTATATTAAAAGGAAAAAGAGAAAATTGCCTATGCATTTATGTAGTTAATGAAATAGTATATATGCTATGAATAGAATAGGTCAAAAAAATATTTCACACAAGAAAAAAGTTTGTTTAGGTCCAATAGAAAACAATAATAAAAATTGAAGTTGACTTTATATTTTACTCAGATTAAAAAAGACAGATGACAGTTTTGTTAAATTTTACTTAATTGCTTGCATTTGTTTATGATAGTTAATTGTTAAGAGCACAGAAAAATAGATTAAAGAATTATCTAATTTATTTAATTTGAGGCAATGGAAAACTCTTTTTGTAAACCATTTTACTCATCTCCCTTCAGCATATTATTTTTATGTAAAACTATTAAAATATTAAAGAAACTTTTTGTGAAAAGAGATATTATTGCTAAATGAAGCCTTCCTTAGTTAGGGACATATCAAGTTATCTGAACCTGCAATTCCCCTCTCCCTGCTGATAATTCCACTTTGAAATATTCAGTTGACCATCTTTCCCTATTTTGTAGTATGAGTTAAAATTATTATATACAATGATAACCCTTAGGGATGTATATTTAGTGCTTTCCTAAGTTTGAAAAAGCCTTGAAACTAGAATAAAAAATATACACATATCATGTTGCAGAAAAGAAAACTTCACAATCAAAACAATATACATGGGAAAGATCTGGTACAGTGGGTAAGGTTTTTGTTTCTATGTGGCATCCTCTATTTGAGTCCCAGCATCAAATTTCTTGTGCATTTCTGAAGTGATCTTGGGGCACAACTAGGTGTTGCCTTAAAAACAGAAAACCAAAGGAAAAAGAAACAGTAAAAGTCATAATATTTGCTATTTCAATAACCACAAACCAAATGTAAACTGCATGCATTTTAGATAGTTATAATGTGTGATTTGATATCCAAAAGTAAAATTTTCTAATTTAAGGGGGATATACTAAGTATGCAGTAAATAAAGAAATAAAGGACAATTATGGGGGGGGCTGAGTGATAGATAGCACAGTTGTGGGGCATTTGCCTTGTATCAGCCAATTCGAGCCAGACCCAGGTTCAATAAAAAATTAATTTGTTGGGCCCGGAGAGATAGCACAGCGGTGTTTGCCTTGCAAGCAGCCGATTCAGGACCTAAGGTGGTTGGTTCGAATCCCGGTGACCCATATGGTCCCCCGTGCCTGCCAGGAGCTATTTCTGAGCAGACAGCCAGGAATAACCCCTGAGCATCACTGTGTGTGGCCTAAAACCCCCCCCAAAAAATTAATTTGTGCTTTTTTTTTTCAACAAGGGAATTCCCTTTCTAGTCTCCCCAATATTTACTGTGCCAATGCAAAAAACAAACAAACAAAAAAAACCCACATCTTTTAACAGGAAAACCAAAGGAAGCAATTGAGAAACATATAATTAGAAGTTGATATGAGGACCAATCTAAAGACCTCTACCAACACTTAGGCTCCTGTGTCCATTAAGTTTAAATTTTGCCTATATCTTGATTTTTTTATCTTAGTTTTTTTTAAAGCCAATCAATAACATGATGCAAATAGAACCTAGCAGTTGTCAAAGACTAAAAAGTGTTTTCTATTATTTAGTGTTGTATTGGTTACAGTTCAAAGTTTTGTCAGCTGATAGTAACAGTAATACAAAAATAAAATAGATGGAGCAGTATGAGACTTAATTTATTGAATAAATTAAGTTTCATCATTTTAACAGATCAACATTTTGAGCAAAAACATAATATCAATCTAGATTTGGTAAATAGTAGAGATTATGGTGAATTTATTTAATCACAGTTTGCTATTCATAGTCCAGAAGAAAGTATGACGGAAACTGAGGAATAATTTAAAAATGTGTTGCAATGTACTACTTGCAACCTCAAATTAGATAAGATTTACAGGTTTGAAAGGATTCCCTCCAATAAAGAATACTCTTAAATATTTTTGTATGTACCTCATGTTAAATACTATATAGGTATGTTTTTATTCTTTTGAAAATTTTACAACTGGAGTTAATGAGAATAAAAATCTCTTTTGATCACTTGTGAGTTTTAAAGGCAGAAAGAAAACCTGATCTCTCATTCTTAATTTAGTTACTTCTAATTTGGTGCTCTTAAATTTCATTGCATATGTCTAAGTTAAATGCTCATATCAAAACCAGTTCTATCAAGTGAGTTACTGTGACTATTATTTTTAGAAATAAACATACATTTTAAATATAAGAAATATTAGGTGGTAACTGTGCCAAATAATCACATTTACTTTTGCTTGACATTGCAACCATAGTTTTTTTTTGTTCATTTGATTATAGCTTTTAACATTATTCATAAGACACTTTCAAATAATACTCCATTGTGTGAAGTATGTGTATATAAGTGATGAAATGGGAATTATCAATGAACCTATTCCCCATCGGTTTATGGTCCCCTTGTTGAGAAGTATGGAGCTATGAACCAGCTGTTGAAGGGTGATTATAGGTGGAAATAGAATAATTATCTTTTCATTTCCAACCCTCTTATAACTCTTAGTATGATGCCATTTGGTTAAAATTAATTTTTGTGCTATATTTTTAAAGTATCTGGAAGTGGCCCAGCCTAGACATAGTACACTAGAGACTTGATATCTTGTTTGACTTGGCATCACAAAATAACTGACTATCTGAATTTGCACATTTATGGCTCTTATCACTTAGGGCCCAGGTGGTTGTTCTCAATATAAATGATAATTTGAACTCCAATAAAACTGTCAGTCTGCTTCTTTGAAATAAAATAATCTTAATACTATTTTACAAAAATAGTTTTATTCAAAGGAGGTATCATTTAAATTAGTCATTGCATTCAAGGGTAGTAGTTTCAAGAGAGTTAATCCAGAACTCAAATATTCATAAGTGAAGTAGAGGACAACTATGTCTTTTGTTGAATTCTTATCATTACTGTGTATTTATGTATTTGTTGTTTTGTTTTGTTTTGTATGGATACCATACCTAGTTGTACTCGAGGTCTACTTCTAGGTTACTATTGGGGGTTAGTAGCAAAGGACACAGAAGACCATATGGTGCCAGGATAGAAGCTAAGCTTCTCAGTGCCAGGGATAGTACAGTGAAAAGGACTCTTGCTTTGCAAGTATCCTTCCTGGGTGAAATTCCTGGCATCCTATATGACACTCCCCAAGCACTACAAAAGTAAGTCCTGAGTGTAGAGCCAGGAGTAACCCTTGGGCACTGTCAGGTGTACCTCCCAAACTAAAGAACATTAGTCTTCTTATATATAAAGTATATGCTTCAGTCTATTGAATTATCTTTTTTGTGGAGACTTGACTGGGGTCATTCACATGCCAGATAAGTAACTTGTTTCCTGCACTGCTTTTACAGCCCAATGATATGTATTTTTTAAAGAAACGACATAGAGTTATTATTAATATTCACAACTGCATTTTGCATATAAATATGGATAAGTTGAATCAATCATTAAGTCAATCGAGCTTAAAGTTGTGATATCTAAGAAGTTAAAACATCCTAATTAAAACAACTCTTTGACCTATTTTTAAAACATCAAAGAAAAATAACTCAAAAAGACAAAGGTAGAAATGATTGTGCTCACAAACTATCTGCCCTGAAGGTGCTGTTATGGACTGATTGTTTACATGAAGTTTCATACATGGAAATACTAACCTCACCATATCACTAGTGCTATTAGGAGGGGCATTTGTCAAAGTTCTTATAAATAGCATTAGATTCCTTATAAAAGAGACCCCATAAATCATTCTCAGAAAATAGTTAAAAGGTGTCCATCTGTGAACTAGAAAACAGTCCCTTCTCAGAAATATGATCTTCTCCATTTTGATCTTAGAATTCATAGTGTTCTGAACAGTAGAAATAAATTTATGCTGTTTATAAACTTCCCAGTCTCCTGGTATTAGGTTATAAGAGTCAGAATGGACTAAGGCATATTCTGAGTAGTGAGTACAAATAAGGAAAAGATCAAAGTACTTTCCACATCTGCAATGATGAAATAATCCTCATCCAATTTTTTCACATGCAAAAGTATGCATCAGTTTTTTCAAATGCAAAAGTATGGTTATAATTGTGGTTATATTCCTCAGTATGTAAGAACAATATATTAGGATAGGATTCAAGGATGACTTTTATTTTAAAGCCTTTACATTTTTGTATTAAAGACATCTTCCATTGTGGGACTTTGAACAAATCACTTATGAATTCAGACTATTGGAAAGTGAAAATATTTTGCTTTGTTTCTAAGGGAAAATATACAGAAAGCTTTCATCTGACTAGTCACCAAAGGAAAGTTTTATAAATTGCTTAGACAATCTATTTCAGGATTATCTTATCAATCAAAATTTCATGTTTAAGAAAAAGAACAAACGGTGAAAGCTTGCTATTTTGGTGAGGAAAAGAAGAAAATTTATATGACTTTTCCTATTCTAAGAAATAATTTGTGATTTGATAATAGTATTGGGAGCTTTATTGCTCCTGTTTCCAACATTTGCTCATTTGAGATAAACTTCTCTGCAATGCCTAGCAGAGACCATTTTACAGTAGCTAATGTGCTGTTGACAACTATTGTACAAAATAGCAGAATTAAACTCCTGGCATACTTGATTCTAGCATTTTTACAATTATCCATTCTTAACAAGAACTGTAATTTGTTACTAAGAACTAGGTAGGCATTAGCTAATAGATATAAATCAATTAAAGTTTCCTTCATCTGAAATTGTGCTTCCATTTTTATTTATTTTTCATTGCTTGTTTACTGATTTATTAATAATTTGATTTCATGTGATCACTCAATAGATATTTAGAAAATTTTGTACCAGACACTGTAAACTAGATTTGAAAGATCCAAATATAGTATTCTTAATATGTAGCTTACTATCTAATAAAAGTAGTTACTGTATCCCATGAAAAGCTCTGAGTACAGAGAACACAGACTACCCAAAGGTTATGTTCAGGATTTAACACAAAATTCAGAGTGTTAAATTCAGAGGAGGATCAATAGAGTCATCTCTAAGAACAGGTGAAGATAATACCATGAAAACTAGGAGGGATGAGAAAAGTATTTGAATTAGGAGAAAAGCAATTGAAATAGCAAAGACTCTAGGAGACAAATTAATAGGAACTAAAATGGAGAGTGAATGAATGGGTGAGGTTTCATCCAAAAGTGTGTATTGTCTAGGTAGGACATAGGGCAGGGCGTTGAACAGCAAGCTAGAGAAGAGCAAGATGCTCTCAGCTTTCCATACAGAACATGATTCTAAAATACATTTGATTAATTCATTGTAACTTCAGAAATGACTCCAAGTGTGTTGAGTTCAGGCATAACTCTGGCTTCCTAGAACCCTCTATTTATGAATAAAACTGGTTCAATTATTTAGCAGCTTCAATACAGTACTTGTGCTTATACAAGTCCCAGGAAGATAAATCATATAGAAAGCATTATGGTAATGAAACTAAGATGTAAACAAAAAATAATTTTGAGGCATATCATCAACATTTGTTAAACAACAGAGAATTTCTTCCATACTCTTTATCTTGTGTGATTTGCCTTTGCTTCCAAAATGGGCATCAGTGCCATGTTCTGACAGAACATGTTTCTCAAGTCAGAATTTAGATGAAGTATTATAATCACATGTAAGACTAATTAAAATTTAAAATAAGTCAAAAATGTATCTTTCTATAAGATGAACTTGCCAAAGATAACAGCAAATAAGAGAAAAGGTAAATATCACCTCAAAACTGTTTGTATAGTATAGCTTAATTCTATTTGGACAGCTAATTAGAATCTGGTTTCCACTGAAGTCTATGAGGCAGGTGGTTTGCCTTTGGTACCTTAATCAAGTCAAAAAATAGAGGTGAGAAAGGGAAAAAAATTGTATTGACCACAAAGTAGTGTGATTTTCACTAAATTATCATGAATATTTCTTTGAAAAGTGGTATGAAAGAATTTGATATGACAAGTTAACCTATATTGATAACAAGGCAACTATTACAAATATTACAGAATATTACAGAACTTTTCTAGAATACTAAAGATTTTCTCATATAGTAAATAAAATTTTAACAAGGCAACTATTGCAGATACTACAGAATATTGCAGAATACTATAGAACAATTACTATGGAATATTATAGATTCTCTCATCTAGTAAAATAAATTCTAAAAATACTTTACCTTTTAATTTTTGTATATTATATTCTTAATATATGATTATTGATGAATCCAGGAATAATATTTATACTTGTAGTCTTTAGGTTTATAAATAAAATATTTATTTTAACAAATGCAGACATTGACATTCAGGAAGATATATTTAATACAAAAATCCTATTTCTTCTAGTTCACATTATACATTACACAGATGTAATGTTACACAGATGTAGATGTTGCTTCTAATTAACATTTTATTTGTTTGGTATTTGCATTGTTTTTAATAAAATTATTATGATTATGTTGGCTTTATGTCCATTTTATATTATTTTATTACTGTACTTACACTACATGGTAGTGTCCATGTTATTTTGTTTTTTTCTTATAAAATGCCGTAGTTAACCTAGTCTCTCTTATAAGTCTACTTTTCAATTCATGACCAATACTTTATAATGCTATGGACCCATCAGAAGTTTAACAACACCAAAGTAATTAAGTATAAATGGGTCTATATAAATTAAATTGAACTAACTTCTTGTCTTTGTCTTTAGGCCCTCAATAACTTGTTCACTGAAATATCCCCATTTGCCTTATTCTAGACAGAAAAACTCTGCCTTTGCTTCTATTTGGATGTGTACTTTCAATAGTTTCAAGTGAATTCTAGCAACTTTTCAAGTATCTGTTCCCTGCCATTATTTCCTCCAATATGGCAACAACCATAATTGTCAATACTTTCCATTTCACAAGGTACATTTAAATTTAAATTTATATACTTTGTTTACCTTGCCCACATACTTCCCAAACTCAATAGTTCATGTTATCATTTATATATCTGAAAATATTAAACACATTTTCAATACTACACTTTGAGTTCTAAAACATTTTGCAAATGACACTCTTTTTATATAATGTTTAATTTTTATATAATGTTTTATATAATGTTATAATGTATATATGTATTATTCCACAAAGAATTTCTAAAGTATTTTGAATCAGGCCAGTATTTAAATGACATTCCAATTTTTTTAAGGTAAGACTGTTATTAGGATGAATCACTATGGTCTATCTCTTTTGATTAACTTGTATAATTGTATACTTCCTCAACCACTTTAAATTTATTGATGATACTACAACTTTATTTTGTCAAAAAAAATCAAGTGAGGATAGTGACATAAACCACCTCTAGTTTTAGTCAATTTATGATCTACTTTATTCCTATTCCCCTCCATGATCCAATAGAAGCAGATATGAAGATAAAATATCCATTAAAGTAGATATTTAAATGACTACAATGGTAGGTTTTATCAGTGAACTTAATGGTTGTATACTTTGAGAAATTAATAGTTTCTCTTGAATGTGTCACTAATATTTGAGCATTCTTTGTTTCTGTGGTATAACCTAAAATATTGTCTGAATAAGCATCCTAGTTAAGTGTCATATTTAGTAGACCTATTGTAAATGTTTATGTAAGCATTGAAAGAATTCCTCAACACTATACTAGATTCTTTTGGGAAAAGTCCCAGTGTTGATTAGAAAACATAATTCTGGGATTGTTTCAGAGAATAATATAATCACAAAAAGGTTATTTTGTACTGACACACAAAAATGTTTAAAAATTCATCTTTAGAACAGACACTAAATTATACTTCATATATATATATATATTTATGTACTGTAGAAAAAAATGGTTTCAGCAAAATACAATTCCAGTTTTCAACCAGGCAATCTTGCTCAAATGTGGTGTATAAAGAAAAAGTTCCCAATAAAAACAAATCCTGAAGCCTGATCAGTAGAACTGAAAATTGAGGAGGCCAAGGAAGAAGGGGGAGAGAACCTGAAAGGTGAAGAATGATGAAGTGGCTGGTGCCACAGAATGACTGGGACAAAATAATAGCTTCAATTCATCCTTAGAAGATCATGCAGAACACCCTAATAATTTATAGATGAAATTTTAGGTGAAAACTATAGGTCTTATTTAAAGTTTCTTTTATTTTTGAAAATCAGATTAATATTAAAATAAAATACATACTCATATTGCATAAAAACTAAAAAGAACCTTCAGTTGTGTGCATGGCACCCTCTGCTGGTTGATAAACACATTAAGTCAAGTCTCCTCAATGGAAAGAAGTTGATAATAATTCAATTTAGACTGGGCAGTGAACTTATTTTTCTAAGTAATGAATGCACTGAGTATTTTATCTGTAATACTACTCTCAGTTTGTCATACACTATGATTATAGATGACAAAAAATTTCAAATTTATTAGATGAAAATTAAACTTTCTAAACAAATAATAGAGATTAAAAATAGATTTAATAATTTATTGTAGATATCTACCTCTAAGTAGAATTATATTTTAAATCATTTTTCTACTGACATCAGTTATTTATATTAATCTAACTTAAACATTGTTTAGAAGTTCTTTATTTTTTCTTCATGACAGAGGTGTTTGAAGACACACCCACTCCTGGTTCTATGTTCAGAGATCACTCTTGGCAGGAATGAGGGAATCATATTTTGTATTGGGGATCATCTTAACCCATTTACTGTATATAGTCGAGTATAAGCCGATTTTTTCCTAGCACAAAATTTGTGCCGAAAACCGGTACTCGGCTTCTACTCGGGTCATATAGGTTATTTGATTCTCTGTGTGTGCACTGAATCAAATGCACTCAGTCTCCAGTCATCTTCTGGCATCTTTTGGAGGGGATGGTACTTCAACTCAGTCCACAAGTTGCAGTTGAGCTAAAGAGGTAAGCGGCTGAACCTAACTGTATGCCCTGAACTATTTAACCCATATTCTGCGCTTTGTATGAGACTGACAGCATTGATTATGATAACTGTGAACTCAGTGATGATGACAATGATACCCTCACATCAGATATAGCTGATGCTCTGTTTGGAAATACAGAGGATGATGATGAAGAATTCAGTTTTGAAGGATTTTAACCTTTGTGATTTGCTTGATTATCTGTTAAACTACTGTTTTCTGCACTTTAAAGTTTTAATGTTATTGTTGCTAATTTATAGTTTTTATAGCTTTTCTTTAACAACAAATATTGAAAAACATTTAACCTATTGATTCCTCAATTATGGTAACTGTTTTTCATTGTATATGTTTTTATTTTTGAAATTTTCTAGTGGCTGCTGCACTCAAGTCACTAAGTCCCCAGTTTTTAGGGTAAAATTAGGATGGTTGGCTTATACTTGGGTCAGCTTATACTCGAGTATATGTGACCTATCTTTCTATCCCTGGAAATCTTATATTGGAAAATAAGAGATATAGTTTGCACCATTATCACCATACTTTATCTTATACATGAGTACAGAGCTGGCTCTAGCAAGGCTCCAACAAGTCAGCGAAAATACTGGCTTGGGTTGTTCAAGGATTGTCATAGCTCAGAGAAGAGCTTATTCAGTGTCTCCCACTCATTCAGAACTTCTTTCAGGTATTTTCCAATACTGAAGTAAAGAGAATTATTAAGTAACTCAACTTAAGTTTCAAGTGGAGCCTAATATCTATCCCTAGAAACCATATGTCTCAGATATCTGACTAACTCTCCAACCTCTTTTATTGAGTCAGTTTGGGCCCACATCCCATAGTTTCTGATCCTTATTAAGGAAGTTTGGTGCAAAGATAATAAACTCTAGGTATTTTTTTTATGGGGAAGGTCAAAAAGAGTGTTCAATTTATATTCATTACAGGCACAACTTACCTGCAGTTCATATGACTTTCATTGAAGACCACAAAGAAGAATGCGCTCTTGATTGCTTCTCTTTTGAAGGGTTTTCTTACCTTTGGTTGTCTTTGCCTGATTGATAATAAAACATATTTGAAGCTATTTATGAAGATATCAGGGGGTCATTCATTTATTTGATCACACGTGACAATCTTAATCAATACCATCCATCACTTCAGTGTGTATAATTGACCACTTTTTCAACTGTAAAAAAGACTTCCAGTCACATTGGAAGGGGAAAAAGTCCAGAGTAAAGTTGAGTAGGCTCATTACCCAAAAACAGACCATTCAGACCACAAGTCCCTGGAAATGATTGTCAGTGACGTGAATGAATGAAATTCATACCAGTGGAAATAAAAACAATTTCTGGGTGATTCCTTAACACCAAAGAGAGCTGTGGTAGGCAAATCCTTCTCTCAATCAACCAACATGTTCTTTTATAGTGCATAACCCAAATTATGAAATGTTATTTACTTAGCTCCTGCACAGATTGAGCAAATAAGAAACTGATTCTTATTCATTTGAACTGGGAAGGAACAGGGAATAGTCACATACCATGATGTGTCATCAATATTTGTGTAAATATAAAGGAATATGATAAGCACCTATGCATGAGAAGCAAAACACAAACTCATAAGCAATGTATCTTTCAGAAAATCTTTGCACCTCATTGCCTTCTTTGTAAAAATAAGAGATTTAATCAAATTAAATGTAGCGTCTCGTATTGGTCTTAAAATTCTTTAAATCATGGGGCTGGAGAGATAGCATGGAGGTAAGGTGTTTGCCTTTCAAGCAGAAGGAGGGTGGTTCGAACCTGGCATCCCATATGGTCCCCTGTGCCTGCCAAGGGCAATTTCTGAGTGTAGAGCCCAGGAGTAACCCCTGAGCATTGCCGGGTGTGACCCAAAACCAAAAAATAAATAAATAAATAAATAAATAAATAAATAAATAAATAATAAAATTCTTTAAATCTGTTATCAATTTTGCTAATATACAAAAAATTTTTAGATTAAAGTTGAACAATTTAAATTGGCAAATTAATATGAAAATCAGTCAAATCACTCAAGGAAGTTTCATAAGGAAGTGAATCTATTTATATAGATGTTTACCTAAATTTTATTCCTAATACAAGAGTTATCATAATCTGGAAGCCTAATAAGAATCTTTTCTTTGAATTTCCTTCCTTTCTTCCTTTGTTCATTTCTTTTCTTTTCCGCCCCCACATTTATTTCTTTCTTCCTTCCTTTGTTCATTTCCTTCTTTTCTTTCTTTTTTTCCTTCCTTCCTTCCTTCCTTCCTTCCTTCCTTCCTTCCTTCCTTCCTTCCTTCCTTCCTTCCTTCCTTCCTTTCTTGCTTTCTTTCACATTCTTCTTTCTTTCTTCCTTTTGTTCATTTCTTTTTCTTTTTTTCTTCCTTCCTTCCTTCCTTCTTTTCTTCTTTTTTCTTTTTCTTTCATTCCTTTCTTTCTCTTTCTTCTTTCCTTTCTTTCTTCAAAATCTTTTGTCTAGTTTTGAAACAGAAGAGAAGCTAGGTTCAAGAGGAATTTGGGATAGTTATCCCCTCAAGTAAGAGAAAGTATATGGTTTTGATTATTAGACTGGGATTGTCTCTTAATATTAATAAATGCAGTTTTCTTCTCAGACACAAAAACAACTCTGGAGTGAAAGTTTTAGTGACAATATACACACAACGCAGAATTATATTAAATGTTAATAGTGTGACCTTATTTTTTCCTAAAGGAGAAAAAGAAATGTTAAACAGATATCATTGTATACAGTCACATCAAAGTGTGCCTTAGGGAATATGTCGCTGAGTAACTGTGTTGGTTCCCTTAATGCAAGAAAAGTTTTTAATCTTTCCTTTTCCTGTCTGTGATAATTCAAGAGAGATATTACAGAGGTTAGTTAGGGTTCTTGCCTTGCACTTGGCTGACCCCTATTCAATCCCCAGACCACATGACCTCAAGTACAGAGCCAGAAGTATCCCCAAACACTGCTAACGAGTCCTCAAAACCAAAACCAAACAAACAAAGCTGGCCATACAAACTAGATGGTTTCTTGAAACAAAAATTAATCATATTCATCAAGTTACCAGACCTAAATAAACCTGTTTCTTTCAACTCTTGATAAATATTGGTCTTCAAATAGTTAGTACTCAGGCTTGCATTCAGTAACATTATAAAATCATTTATTGGTATTGTTATATAGGAATTAGTGAAAAATGCAACTCTGAATGCGATTATATAATATTTCATCTACATTAAAAATATCTTTAAATTTATAGTCAGTGATTGTTTAAACTGTACACAAAGAGTTTGAATAGATATGGGGTTTTGTAGGGTTTTTGTTTGTTTTTGGGCCACACCTGGAGGTGCTCAGGGGTTACTCCTGGCTCTTCACTCAGAAATCTTTCCTGGCAGGCTAGGGGGACTATATGGGATGTAGAGAACTGAACCGGAGTCTGCCCTGGGTTGGTTGTGTGCAAGGCAAATGCCCTACTATGTGCTTTCACTCTGGCCCAGTTTTTGTAGTTTTCATTATGAAATCTTGTGAAAAAACAAGGTGAATTTACAGGTAACGAGGAACAAGTAGGATCTAAGGGACGGGAAAAGAGTAGGAGTAGCCTGGCTCCCCGCTGAGACTGTGGAAGCTCTATTTACATACAATACTCCAAGATTTCTGTCTCAATTATATCATTGTTCAAATAATCTCTTTGTAGTGTGCATTTTCATCACTCAATCTTTCCTGGAAATCTTTCATTTATTTTTCTCTAGGAGACAAATAAATGACTGACACTTGAACTGTGTTCCTCATTACTAGTAAGTTTGAGTCATAGGACTGTTCTCACCTTACTTTCACATAGAAGGTTAGCCCTAAACTAAACTGTCTTCAGCATAAACATAGAATAATCTCTTTACCCCCCCTTTTTTTTTTGTCCCCAGTTTCCAATACAGACCAGGCAAGGGTCTGGGTTGAGGTGTATATAGGGTGTGTTTACTGTACCTCCTCTTTCTATACAGTCCGTGTGAAGAACACAGCCTGTTTTACCCCTTTCTTAATTTTATTAATATCACTGATTAGAGACCTTTTAGTAATTACTATCAATTTTTTTAATTCTTTTGTTTTTTTGGTTTTTGGGCCACGCCCAGTGATGCTCAGGGGTTACTCCTGGCTATGAGCTCAGAAGTGCCCCTGGCCTGGGGGACCATATGGGGCACGGGGGATCGAACCTCAGTCTGTCCAAGACTAGCGCGGTAAGGCAGGCACCTTACCTCCAGCGCCACCGCCCAGCCCCAATTTTTTTAATTCTTATTTATTCAGCTTAGTTAAATTTAAAATTTAACTGAATTTAGCAACATTGAAACAACTGCAAGTGTTTTCAGAAACCACACTCTGTAAGTGGTGATTTTTGGAAAATAGAATATGTATAACTTATTTTACATGTTTTCTCTTGTATACAGCATTTTTATATATTATGGTGTAGATTCAATGCTAGTGATTTAATTGAACTTACTTGATAGTATTTCTCATCATTTATGCATAAGTGAATTAGAAATATATGTATATATTTTATGCATTTATAAACTTGCATCATATATAAGTTTTACTTTATACTTTACAGTCTAGTGTTTCCCTAAAATTCAAGAATTATGAAAGCAGCCCACCCTAAAAAAAAGATTTTGCTCCAAATTTTTACAAACTTTAGTTTTATTTTAAATTGAAATAAAATGCTCTATTGTCATACATTATCTTTAATTGTATAAAAAGAAAATCATAGAAGGACATAGCTGGAGGATATTGGGCATTTTGGTGGCACAGAGGTGTATTAATATTGAACATCAATATAATAAACATTATCACTATTGCAAATATACTTCAAAACTTACCATAAAGTTAATATATTAAGGGTAGATTTTGAAGAAATTTTCTAGAATGTCAGATTTCAAATATCTGGTTCTAGACTTCTTTATTCTTTCATTTTTTGTAAAGTATAACTTTTTGCCCAACTTCATTGTCTCATTGCTTCATGTTGAATTTTCATATCTGCTTCTGAATTCAATCAGTTACATTATTTTTTCTGTTGAAGGGAGAAAGATGTACATTAAAAGGGCAATCTATTTTAATAGATTCTTCAGATAACTGCATATATTAGTTCATACAATAGCAGAACAACAGATTTCTTAAAAGTTAGTAGAGTGTGGAATCTTTAAATAATTTTATATACTTTACATATTACATCAAAATTCTTACAGTTTGAACAGGTCTTCTATCCAAGCATTCACAATGACCTCATTCACAGGCCATTTGGAAAATATTGTTTCATGGAGATAGAAAGATATTTCAAATTTGGATACATTCCAATCTTCAATATATGAAGTATAATGTAGCATCAGGAAAACTCCCCTGAACATCTGTGAGAATAGGTTCGAAAAAGACAAATAATGTCTTTAGCATAAGAGATGAACTTCTTCAAGGATTTGGGCACCCTATCCCATGGGTTTGAGAGCTACACTTAGAGTTAATGTCCTAAGAAAGAAAGCATTCCTTTCAAATAGAAAAACAAGCCTATCTACAAAGGTTTTATCTTCGAGTTCATCTATATTCTCTTTACACTTGTTAATGAAATGAGAATAATAATTTTCAGTATGTTTAAGAGATCTACTAGAAGATGTAAATCAAAAATTAAATGTGTGTATACTTTGATTCCATTTATTACCTTCATTTGGACTTGCTTTCCATTATTGGTAAATGCCTCATTGTTCTTACATGAATAAATCATACCACATGGATTATGTAGACTTTCATTCCATCATGGCAAGACTAATAAGTCATTCATGAATTTAATCATGATGAGAAGTCTACTGTATCAGAAAATATTTTTCTTGTATAAATGGAAATTAGGCAGAGCTAGAAATATATAGAATGAATATTAAAGCACTAGGTTAAATTATATATGATTATAACTGTATTAACATATTTTCCGGCGTAGAAGACGACCCCCTAATTTGCAGTTAAAACATAGGTTTAGGCCTATATTCGTTGTATCAGACAGAAAGTTCCTGTGCTGCATGTGCTGCATGTGTTCCTGTGCTCATGTACCACAGTGAGCCAATCATAACAAGCAAAGGTTCAAAGGTTATACTGTAATAGACTTCTTCTCTGACTCTGGCCAATCTGAGCAGGCTTTTTACAGTGTAGATTCGGGTCCAAAACATTGTCTAATTTGCATGCATAAAAAGCCTGCTTGGATTGGTTGGGTTAGAGAGGTGGTCCAAGCAGCCTTACAGTGATTGGTCCCTTATCATAAGCACCTTTTCTGGCAATTCTCTGGTGGCATCAGTTAATCTCCCCCACTACATGAACCAAACAACACCCCATCCTTGGACCCTAGCACTGAACCACAAACACGGTTAGCTGGGTTTTGCCAGAAGTGGCCCCAAATCTCCTGAGTACAGTTTGGGAGCCCCAAGTAAGAGATTTGGAAACTCTGAGGCCTGATTTTTTTGTTTCGTTTAGTGGCATAGTGAAACATTTTTTCGGGATATACTCGGTATATAGGATAACCCCGATTTTTGGTTGACTTGTTTTTGTTTCAAAAGTCATCTTATATGCCGGAAAATATGGTAAGTTGTTTAGTGCTTTAATATGAAGTATAGGTATAATGAACATTATCATAGCCATGTTCACTTATATTTTGGGGTGTGTCTAATTTTGGGGGCAGGTATAACACATAGTTGTGCTAAGGGCTCAGTCCTGTCTGCTCAGGGATCACTCCTGGCTGGTTTGGGTATTATATAGTGTGCAGGGGATAGAAACCAAGTTTTCCACCTCCTGTACTATCACTCTGGCCTCTCAATTTTATTTGGATTTTAGGGCACAACCCAGCAGTGCCAAGGCATTACTTCTTGCTCTGAACTCAGAAACCACTCCTTGCAGGCTCAGGGAACCATAGGAGATGCCAGGACTTTACCCCAAGTAAGCAATGTTCAAAATAAATGCCTTCTGATTGTGCTATTCCTCTGGGACACCACTCAATTTTATTTTCAAGTTTTCATTTTAGGCTAACTATTGACTGGGGATTGATGATTTTCTATTTTCTGATAATCTTGTTTAATTCTTAGACAAAAATTTATTAAGTATAGTTGACATGTAATGTCAAACTATTTAATCACTCTAGAAAACTAAAATCATTGATTAACTTATGTATACATATTGAATATTTTAATATGTATGTTTTCATATAAATAATCTAAATTATTATATTTAATGGTTTTCCTAAGTATTAAAAAATAATATAGGAATAAACAAGATAGACAAACCACTGGCAAGACTCATAAGGAGAAAAGGAACAATGCTCAAATAAATTGGATCATGTTTGTAATCACAGCATTTAAATAAAGATATTAAAAATAAACTAATAATAATGATCATTGAAAAAATGAATATATAAATCAAATTGTAAAAAATGACATACTGATAATATTAAACTTTCCTGTTTACAAAGAAAAAATAAATGAAAGGGGAACGATCACAACAGATCCCCAATAAGTTCAAAATATCATGAAAGCTTATTATGAACAACTGTAACCTGTTTAACTAGAGAACGTGAAAAAAGGGAAAGATTTCTGGAAACAATCTTTCAAAACTGAATGAGGAAGAAGTAGACAGTCTAAACAGGCCAATTATAAGTAAGGAAATTAAAACAGTAATTAAGAATCTCATCAAGAATAAAGAAGTCCAGGATAAAATGGGTTTACACATGAATTTTAGCAAAACTTCAGAGAAGAGTTACTAGATATTCCAAAATATTACTGATATTCCAAAATATCAAGGAGATGGTAATTCTCCTTAATACATTCTTTGAAGCTAACATCATACTCATTCCAAAGCTGGCAGAGATATTACCAAGAAAAAACTATAGACCAATCTCACTGATAACAATGATGCAAAAATCCTTAACAAAATCTTAGCAAACCAAGTCCAAGAACACATCAAAAAGATTATGCATCATGACCAAGTGGGTTTCATCACAGGGATGTATGGATGGTTCAATATGCAAATTAATCAACATCATATAGCACATCAATAAAACGAAAATTAAAAAACACATGATTATATCAATCAATGCAGAGAAAACATTTGACAAAATCCAATACCCATTCATGTTTAAAACCCTCAACAAAGTGGTGCTCTTCATATTTTTTTGTTTGTTTTTGCTTTGTTTTTGTTTTTACAGGGGTTGATTTTTTGTTTTGTATTATTTTTATGTTTTCCTTCCCTTTTCCCTTTCTTTTATTAAACTGATTTTTATAGTCTCTATATGGACTACTCCCATTTTTTGCTTGTTTGAATTTTACTCCCCGTTTTTCTTTTTCTTTTATTTTCTTACCTTCAAACAGAACCACATAACTTGAACCATCTTGTTCTGCCTCAGAAATTGAGGGGAAAATAATGTGGGGCACCAAGACCAAACTAAAATACTACTGTGAATGATTTATAATCCACTTTAGTCAAAATAAAAATTATTAATAAAAAAAACCCTCAGCAAAATAGGTATGGAAGGAACTTGTTCAAAATAGTAACAATTAGGGGCCGGAGAGGTGGTAAGGTGTCTGCCTTGTAAGCGCTAGCCTAGGATGGACCTTAGTTTGATCCCACAGCTTCCCATAAGGTCCCCCCAAGGCAGGAGCGACTTCTGAGCACATAGCCAGGAGTAACCCCTGAAGTCAAGTGGGTGTAGCCCAAAACAAAACAAACAAACAAACAAACAAACAAAAAACAGTAATAGCTATCTATAAAAATCCCAAAGCCATTAGTGATGGGATTGTAGCACTGGTGAAGGGAGGGTGTTCTTTTTATGATTACACTCACGTTTGTAATCCTGATGCTTAAATAAAGATATTATTTAAAAAATTTTCACAGCCAACATTTATTTTTACTGGTGAAAAACTAGTAGGGGCAGAGATTGGGGACATTGGTGATGAAAATGTTGCACTGATGAAGAGGGGGTATTCTTTTTATGACTGAAACCCAACTACAATAATTTTTGTAATCAAAGTTGCTTAAATAAAGATCATATTTGAACTAGAGCATACAACTCAAGGACTACCCCTTCCCCCACCTTCCCCCCTCCCCCCAGCCAAACATCAGAGCACTGAGTTTTTTCCTGCGAGAGCTCCAGCTTTGGAGGTACTGGTTAAGTGCAGGATGGACAATATCTCAATTACAAGCAACAAAATCATAACCAATTTTATATATCATTAGGAATGGGTCAGGAATAAATAATATAGTGGTGTTTTTTTGTATAGTATCAAGCAAATAATTTATTGTGTATGCAAGCTATTCTCTAGTGAGTGTTCTGAAACAACAACGGAAGCTAACATTATGGGAAATTTCTCTTAGTAATAGGCAGCAGTGAGGCATTGGGTAGATTATTACTCAGTATGTGCTATTTAAAATCTTAGTTACCCTGGTCTGGTGAAACAAGTTATAAAAAAGTAGTTAAAAAAAGATAAGATAAGATAAGATAGTGTGGTATTAACTCTGCTCATATACTATAGATCAGTCTTAAATGTTGCCAGTAGATTATATATTGATATAAAAAAGATAGATATTTTGTAAGTAACTTTTTAATATTATTTTGATTCATGAAAGAGTTCAGGATAAATCCTTAATTTCCTATTTAAAAGTCTCATTTTCTTCCCCTACGGTAACCTCATCATATCACAATCCCAATCAAAAATAAACTATACAAACAAATAGCTATAACTTATATATAAAACACTATAATTAACTTACCTTGACTAATTACCTCAATTGAATCACTGTCTTTTTCATAGAAAATTTATTACAACATTACTGTGCACATGTCTAAAGATAACCTGTGAATTCTGGGGAAAATATTTACATATAATACATTTAGGTTATTCTATCAAAGGATAATGATGTCAATATGCAAAGTAGAGTTGGGAAAGAATGATGGCATTCATAAAGTAGATCTGCACTAAATAAATGTCAAAAATAGGCAGGGGTTGGATGGGGAGGAGGGATATTTGGTACATTGGTGATGGGAACGTTGTACTGGTGATGGGTGGTGTTCTTTACATGACTGAAACCCAAACATAATCATGTATGTAATCAAGATGTTTAAATAAAAAAAAAATTCTGTAAACCTAAAACAAATTCTAGGTGATTTATGTCTTTAAATATGTAATAGTTAAGTTTTGAATTGACTTTCCAAATATCTGTAAGTAAACAGTTTAGGATTTATCCTTCTTAAAATAAAAATTGAGTAGTAGTTACTTAGTTAATTAAATATAAGTAATAATTTATTTTTCAGCCAAATCCCACTATCAGCTTAAGTGTCACAAAATTTTGAAATCATTCAGTCATCACTAATTAAGTTCCAAAGAAAAAAGCACTCTTCCATTTCTGCTTTTCTAAACTGATACTATTCTGCATATATTATAAATCATCCAGTAGGCAATGCACTATTAAATTATTCCCAATAACAATAAAATTGAAGTATTCAATTTCATATGTATAACAATTAACAAAATAGATTGCCAAAGGTTACCAGGGAAAGGTATTATATATGGTCCACTAATAACTGATACAATGGCAAAACTTTTAATTCAATAACAATTAAAAGAACGAATAAATGAACAAAAGAATAGGGAGAGGATAATAAGCTTCGAATAGCTTAACACTGAGTCAAGTCTTAATAAGTTAATGTCATTTCATTTTTTAAATACTAAAATTAATCTTATGTATTTATTTTTATGTTGTTGTTATTTGTGAGAACATGTACACTTAGTGCTGATGAACTTTGTTTTTGGATGATGACTTGGGCTATACCCATCCAATCTCAGGAGTTACTTAATCTTTACAGGAATTTCTCCTAATGGAACTTTTAGTACTATATGGAGTACTAAAGAATGAACTCAGGTCTAAACATAAGTAATAAATAAATATTAAATGAACTCAGGTCTAAACATAAGTAATAAATAAATATTTAAAAGGAATAATCTCAGGTCAGATGTCTGCAAGACACAGGTCCTTTCTCTGTGCTGTCTCTTCAGATTTTGACTAAGATTCTCCATTGTTCTGGCTTTTAGTGATTCTTTTTATCTACTAAAATAGCAGCTCTTCCCTTCTTTTATCAGCAGCTGTCCTGTTTAATTTCAATGGTGATTAGCATTCTCCTATAGGCAGTAATTTAGATTTCTTAGTTTAATTCAATTTGTTATTTCTAAAGCAAAGTTTACATCTAATGTAAGAAAGTTGAGCCAAACTATTGAAGTAAAGACAGCAGGTATTTGTGTTTTTTGTTGTTGTTTTTGTTTTGTTTTTGGTTATTTGTTGTTGTTTTTGTTGTTTTGCTTTTGTGCCACACCCATTGACACTCAGGGGTTACTCCTGGATATGCACTCAGAAATCGTTCCTGGCTCTGGGGGACCATATGGAACGCCAGAGGATCAAACCAGGGTCCATTCTAGGCTAGCGCTTGCAAGGCAGATGCCTTATCTCTTGTAACACCACTCCAGCCCTGGTATTTGCCTTTTTTTAAGAGCAATTTGTCAGTCTTTCCTTCCTTATCTCCCAGAAGCTTATTCATCATCTTCCTTTTTTTTTTTTTTTTTTTGCTTACAGTTCAGTTTAGTTTTATTTCAAATTCCGTTTCTTTTTTAAGTTCCTTTTTGTGAGTAAAGACATTTTTGTGTATGTTTTTTATTATTATTTTATTATTATCCTCATTCCCATGGTTGTCTTTGTGCTGCAGGGTTCAGGTAACTCATATATCTAAAATTTTTAGTCCAGTGACAGAGTGAAATGAAGTTTACATTTGGAAGAGCCAAGGTTACTTACTGAAACTGTTCACTAAAATAATTAGAAAGAAGGATAAATAAAAGTTATATGTGGCTTATATATATATATATACATATATATATTTGGGGGGTTATTTTGGTTTTTGGGTCACACCCAGCAGCGCTCAGGGGTTACTCCTGTCTCTACACTCAGAAATCGCTCCTGGCAGGCACAGGGGACCATATGGGATGCCAGGATTTGAACTACCGTCCTTCTACATGCAAGGCAAACATCCTACCTCCATGCTATCTCTGGCCCCTTGGTTTTATATTTTATATTAATATTATACATTTTTTTATATTTAGTCAATATAGCATAAAAATTATACTATTGCTTGTTAGTTTTGGACCCCAAGCAAGAAAATAATAAAAAATGTATTGATTGATTAATTGGGTGAATATTACATTATGCCTATGAAAGTACACTTCAAGATCCTTGGTTTATAAATTATGCTATCAATTCTTTATTCTTTTAAAAAAATCCCACTAGTTTTGAACATCATAAAGATTACACTAGAACTAAAAGCAAAAGCAGTAATACCAAATCAGTTCCAATTGCTCTATGTTTAATTTTTAGGCCACGAACATAATTACAAAATACCAATATTAGAAAATTAACCCACATACATTTCAACCATCTAAACTTTAGACTCCATCTTAATTTTGGGAGTTGTTACATTATTGTCATTTATTGTAAAAAATTTTATCTAAGCATCATGTTGAATTGTATTTACATACTATTTTATTCTTTTGATACTCAGATTAAAATTTTCTATGTGCATAGTACCTATTAATTTGGATTTCTCTAATGATTAGATTCATCATGAATAATTTAAGTTAGGCAACTTTGCAAGGAATATCTTAGAAGTATAAAAATTGTAAGCAATGAACAGTATGAACATATGTTTTACATAAATTTATATGTATGTTTTAGAAAATTTATGTTCTACATTTATATCTAAATCTATAAATCTATTATCACATTTATATCTCTGAATTCATGGAACTTAGTATAAGTCATATGCTTCACATAAATAGCTTTAATTTCTACCTCAAACTGCAGGGTTCTTGCATCTATAAATACCAGTCTTATTATCATTATGATTAATCTATTTGTGTTTTCAGTATTTTTATACATAACTATTTCTATTGCTATTACTGAAACACATTAACTGTTTTGTTTCTAATTTCTGACACTGCTTCCTCTCCTTTTCCACACATAAACCACATCTCCCAGGACTCAGGTGCCAGCATTTTCTCCATGTGGACAACTTTGTACTCTGAAACCAATGGAGTTCCTCTTACATCACTCATCTCATATTTATTAAGTTTCCAGCTGTATCACACCAACTGTATACTGTCACCTAACACCTAACTTCAAGCTGCCCTGTTGCACAGATGCCCTTGTTATCCTTTCAGACTGGAGTTTCATGAGTCTGACCTGACTTCCATATGGCCCTAAACCCTAACTTGCTGTTACAGTCATTGTGCCTTTCTATTGTTGGACTTTATAGTTGACTTTTTGTCACTCCTGATATGAATTGCTTTCTTTATCCTGCTTAGATCTTGATTTTCACATCAGGCTCCACCTTCATCTGTACACCTGTCTTGGCCTTACTGACTTTTGGGCATTAAAGACAAAATAGTTTCAGGAGGGAAAAAAAATGTAAAAGGAGGAACGAGAAGGGTTTTAACTTTCTGTTTGCTGATACTAAAAATTTTCTCCCTTTTTATATTTTTGTTGTTGTTCAGAATAACTTTCAACTTACTTTAGGGATTCTTAATCAGTGAAGTGTTTTCATACTAATAATTACAACCCTAATTTATGTTTATATTACTAATTACGCTATTACTTATTAAATTATGATGATCACATTATTATTACTATTATTATTACTATAAACCCGATGAATACGGTGTTTAATAAATATTATTTTGCTTTACTTTATACCAGTGTAAGAAATATTTGTTCAGCATAATGTTCTCTAAGGCACATGATCTTATTTAGAAGTATAAGATCATTGATATTAGCAATATTAATAATTGGTATCAATATTTTATTATCTTATGATATTTCTATTATACTGAAAAATTACTTAAAATTAAAACAATTGAGAAGACTAGAGTGATAACAAAGTAGGTAGGGTATTTTTCCATGCATGTGGCCAACCCGGGTTCAATCCTTGACATCCCATATGGTCCCTTGAGCGGTGTCAGGAGTAATTTCTGAGTGAGGAGCCAGGAATAACCCCTGAGTCAGTGCGTGTGGTCCAAAAATAAATGAAAAAAAGTAAAATAATCAAGACAACAAGTAAATAAAAATAATAAACATCCTGTATCTCTTAGGCCAAGGAGATTCCCTTTTCGTGTGACCCCAATTTTTAGTGTGCCTATGCAGAAAGAGAAAAAAAGGGGGGGAAAGGACGGCGAGATAGCATGGAGGTAAGGCATTAGCCTTTCACGCAGAAGGTTATCGGTTGGAATACCAGTGTTCCACTTGGTCCTCTGGCATGCCAGGAGCAATATCTGAGCATGGAACCAGGAGTATCCCCATAAACACTACCAGGTGGGACCCAAAAACCACAAAAGAGAGTGAGACAAGAAGCTCAAAATAATCTTTTTTAATTTATTTGTCCTATTACTATTTTATTTTTCTCTTACCTAGTTTTTGCCGACCTTCTCATTTTGGGGTAGATATAGAAGTAGTAGTCCACTATTTTCCTTATATATATACTTTTTCTTTCTTCTTTTCTCTTTGATTTTTTGCGCTCTGTCATGTTTTTTATCTCAAGACCATGGCAATTATGTGGTGCATATCTTTACCGATACAATGCTCACTAGATGTCATATTTGATATGTCTCTGTAAAATGTTGTGGTGTTTCACCTTTTCTTTTCCCCTTCTCTCAAACGGAGGATGAGAACTGCTAGAAGGACTCTGCCCATTGTAGGCATACTTAATTTTTACCCCACTCTATTATGGTACTCTTCTCCAAACAAAACCACAAAACTCGAACTAGCTAATCC